>VDFB02138768.1:68767-89218 GCA_007258455.2 Sequoia sempervirens
GAGAAGCTACATCCATAGTGGCACCAACAAGGTGGGTAGCAACCTCAAGAGGAAGAGGAAGACAAAGGAACTCTAGCAACATCGCAAGGGTCAATACCTCAGTGATAAAGTAGCACCTGCAAGTGAGCCACTTCAAGTGAAAAATTATTAGCTTGCACTAGAATATATTGTAAAACATTAGAATAAATCATAGCTTTAGAATAAAGTAAAACATGGCAATCCATATAACAATTTTGAAAAATAGTAGAATTTATTTATATATAATAAATAGAATATCCACCTTGAAAGCATGCCAAATATGCACAAATATGTGGGAGATGTGAGGCCAGTCCCCTAAAATAACCATATGCCATGAAAAAAGGTTCTCGTTTGAATGACTTAAAAAATTCATGTACCTAGGTACAAACATTCTAAGCTCTAGGATAAAACTAAAAAAGGGTGTTTGAGAAACTCCTATTGTCCACAAAATGGACACTTGGGTTCAAAGATTCCCAAATGGGATAACCTAGAGCCAATGGGGAGGCCTTGAAAAAGAAGACATGGGCGAAAGTGAGCTAATTTTGGTTCTAGAACTACCAATCAAATGGTGTGAAATATGTGTTTCCAAACAAAATCTAGTGATTGCAAATGCCACCAATGGTTCAAGGTGGGCACCATGGAAAAATTAGGAGAGAGCTAGTGATATCCTTATTGAGGCTTATAATTTTGGAAAATGGTGCTTGGACACCACTTCTAATCTTTCAACCAAGGTTTGTACGAATTGATGCCAATTTTGTAAACTATATTAGCCAAGATGGTCTTTATAACTATATCAAAAGTTTCACAATATTGATTAGAAAGGTGAAACTTGGCCTTGGCTTCATTCCATGAAATGGAATCATGGAAGCTATAAAAAAAAGGTCATGAGGAGTTTTAATTCCTTTTAAAAAAACTCATATCATCAACCCAAGGTGCCTTCACAAAAGGACCATTGTTTCCTTGAAAAATAAGAGACCACCAAATATTTTATTGATTTATGGAAATCCATCACAAAAGCCTGAGTCATTCTAGAGGAGCCAACATTTAATGGCTTTCCAAGGCTTTCAAATGATTTTTTTATCACAAAAGTCTATTGGATGTAAACAACATTTTCATAATTAGAAGGGTATGAAGCTTAATCCCTTTTCAATTGGGCCACCAAGTAGGATGACCATAATAGATACAATGCCACATTAAAAAAATTCAAGTTTTGTTGCCCTAAAGGGCACAAATAATCCACTTACTTTAAAGAGCCAAACTCTAAAGGTAAGTGGATAGTAATCCCAATTCTCCAAATTCCTAGGAGAGGAAACAAAAATCCTAAGCCACTTGATGAAATCCCCTATGATTCTTTGAATATTCCCAAAGAAAATCACAAAGAAACTTTTCCAACTTCATATAGGAAGCCTTAAAGGGAGCTCAACATGAAGAGTAATAAACATGAGTAGCATCAAGTATCTTAGAACAAACTTGAAGTTTCCCTGCTAGAGAAATGTTTTGTGACCTAGTACAAGCAAATTTATTTTTAATTCTAGAAAGAACAACTTGTGAAAAAGATGTTTAGAAAGCTTGGAAAGCAAAGTGAATACCCACAAATCTAAAAATTTCACCATGATTAGTTTGTTTCTAACCATAAGAATTGGTCCAAGAATGTGTGGGTAGGAAGGATTGTCCATAACACTGATTCTTATGTTGTTGAATGATAGAACTAGAGGATTTACAAAAATATCCAAATAGTTCAAGGTTCGATTGATATTTTTATTCTCTTCTAAGAGATTAAGAAAAGAGTCATTAGCAGAAAGGCCATTAACAAGCTAAGCTAAAAATTGGGCAGATAAATACCTTTAACCAATACTTGAGACACAAAATGAGCCTAAAGGAAACCAAACCCTTTAACAATAAGTACATAGAGAGTAAAAGGTAGAGGACAACCTTGTTGAATGGATTTGAAAAGACAAAAAGCACTAGATTGTTGACTGTTGATATTAATGCAAGTAGAGGAATTTGCAAAAATAATGCTAACAAATTGAATGAATTGAGGCCCAAACGATAGGGCCTATAACATGGCTAGGATAAGAGGCCACTTAATTCGATTGTAGGCCTGAGTGAAATCAATTTTGATGAAGAAAGCATGTTGATGAGAGAATTGTTATCATTACTTATCTTCCCAAACTATTATATTATCTAATATATATCTAGACTTGATTAAACTAATTTTCTTAGGCCTCACTATTTGAGGAAGGAGATGGTGCAACTTTAGATCCAAGGATTCAATAACGATCTTATAAGAGACATTGGGTACAATAATATGCCTCCAGTTCCAAATATGCTCTGGGTCTCTAGAGTTAGGTATCAATTTGATATTCCCTTTATTAATAAATTTTTATAATAATTTGTAATGGAAAAATTTAAGATAGAATCTATGTGGGTCATCACTGACATAATATCAAAGGGCCTTATAAAATTCACAAGGAAAGCCATCACAACTAGACACCTTGTCATTGGCCATGGTATGGACTTCTTCTTTGAGGTTATCAATAGATAGTGACTGATCACAAAAATCTTGGTGAGTGAAGGAAATCCAAAAAGGAATAACTATGAGGTACTCCTGTAAGGTGAGATTGTGTTCAAGAAAATTTTCTTGTGCTTTGAAAATTTTCTCATGGTGTTTAACAAAAGCATAAAGAATATCAGGAATTTTTTTAAGAAAATTCTACCCATCTTTAATATATTTAATACCAAGTGAAGTACGATGAGCTTTGAGAGCTTGAAAGAAATCTTCGAAGGCTTGATCCCCAACCTTCAATCAATGAAATATGGTTTTGATTTGAGTACCTCTAGCCGAATAATTATCATTAATTTTCTTATGGAGGAAAAGCTCAACCACCCTAACCTATAAAGAAAGAGATAAAGGGTCATCATTGAGATCTACAATAGATTGGTGAAGCTTTGAGGTTATCACCTCATATTTCATGGCATCCAAAGATGGCCAAATCATGTCCATAAATGCAAAGGAAATGGGAAGTACACTTGATGGATCTATTCCACCAAGTAATCCAACCAATTGTGTGAGGAGGCTTCAATTTTAAGTTTCACACTTGTATGATGTGGGTCAATAAGGGTTGATGAGTCAATAGAGAAGTATTAAAAAAGAATTAAGATTTTCTACCCTAAGGGATTACCCACTTGCCATTGAATTTTAAACTTGATGGAACTATAGTTAGAGAAAGTGACCTCCAGTAAACGCTTAACTAGAAGTGAAAAATAAATATCAAAAGATAAAAATTATTGAGAAAAGATCATAGCATGATTCATGAATTTCAATAATTTATTTTCTTGTGGATGCATGAAATACATCTCCCAATTATAGCTTATGAAGGGGGGAGATCTTATCCAAATCAACACTACCTTGTTGCAACAGTAATTATAGTAGTTGTGATGATACAATAGGTTGGAACTTGGGATGCATACTCAATAGATTTTCAAGGAATCTCCAGAGGAGCTAGAGGATTCACCAGAAACATTTGTTAACTTCCTAGCTTTTCCCTTTGGATCCTTTTGTTCACCATTTTTGGAGTCTATTGGTTCTTCTTTTTCTGCTTGTGCATCTCCAGATGTATCCTTGTCTTCATTTCTCTTTTATTTCTCTCCTTCCTTCTCTACATCAACATTATCATTGTCATTATCCTTGTTTTCTTCCTCTACAGTGTTTTCAGTGTTAATCGGAGGTGTAACTTCTTGTACCGGAGGAGGAGTGATTTTTTCCTTTGCAATGTCTTCTCCGATCACTGCATCCTCATCATTTTTTTCTATCATGTCCTCCACTTTCAAAGGAGTGTTGTCCAATGTAGCATCTTCATTTGTGTCATGCTCATGTTGAGCGTCATCTATTTTCACATCTTCTTCTATATTTGGTTCTGAGGAAGGGGTATCCACATTTATTTCTTCTTTATTATCTGGTATCATCCCCAATTTTTGTACAATCTCCTCAGCTTTTTTGTTGCTCTCCTTCCTAATCCTTTCAAGATCACTTTGATATTTTCCTATAAGGGTTGTCACCCTTTTCTCATTTCTTAACTCTTTTCTGAATATTATGGCCAAGGTTGGTCTGTCATCCTCAGAGAGAGGAGCACTTATTCTTTCCAATGCTTCTTCCTTGATCCTTGCTTCTTTTTCTACAACTTCTTACCTTCTCTCTAACAAAATATTCCATAAGTCTTCAAGAATATGTTTCTTGATATTCCTCATATCCACCTTTTTTACAGGTTCATTCCTCATTGCCGAATTATCTTTCCTTGTATTTTTGCATCTACAAAAATTAGCAATATGTCCAGGTCTATTGTAATTGTAACATGTGACATTCATCTAAACGGTATTCCTTCTATTCACTCTAGATTTGCATTGATTAGCTTTGTTTCCAAATCCATAGCATGTATAATAGTAGTCATTGAAAGATTGAATCATTCTACCATTGTTATAGCCATTCATCATTTGACTTCTACATTCACTAGTTTTATGACCAAATATATTGCATGTAAAACATTGACCAAAAAAGGATAGGACATTTTGATTCATTCTGCTTCTACATTCCATTGCCTTACGTCCAAATTTATTGCAAGAATAACAAAAACCATTGAAATATGGGTACCTTTGAGCATTTGGTTGTCTAACCGGTGGTCTTCTAGCTTCATTTCTTTGATTCTAGATCTACTTTCCATAACTCTGCTTGTCTTTAGTCTTATTTGGTTCATTGATCTTCTTTTCTATATTTGAGATTTCACCTTTTTCAAATCCTAAAAATTCTTTGTCTTTAGAGCCTTTATGATTTGTAATCATTTCATCAAGCTTTGCAACACTCATTTTGAATTTTTCTTCATGACTTCTCGCTTTCTCCAAATCTGATCTCAGATTTACCACTTCTTGCTCAAGCCTTGTACATTCCTCTGATTTTCTTTTCACCATTGTATTCAAACATTCTTTAATTCTTTTCTTTTCTTCAACTTGCACTTTTAGACCAGTGATGGATTCATTTGCTTCTTTGATATTTTATTGGCTTGCTTCAATTGCTCAGTGACTTCCTTATGCCTTATTTGAACTTCTTGATTTGCTCTCTCAATTTTTTGATGCATTCATTTGCTTCTTTGATATTTTATTTCATATCTCTATTTTAATCTTCAGTATTTTCAAGATCTTCAAGGGAAACTGAGTTCTCTGTCTTTGTCAAGCATGCAATCTTCTTCTATGAATCCAATTGTTGGAATCTCTTTTGGAGGAATAGGAAATTTTCTATCATCCATGTGTTCAACCTCCAAGATCTTCCCAAAGTAGTTAAGCTCCTTCCAAGGAACTAGGCTTTGATACCAATTGTTGAACACCCAGAATACTAAGGGGGGAGAGGGGGGTGAATCAATATTCTCTTAAACCATTCAAACATCAAACATCCAATCACCAAAGCATATTCAACTATAATAAAGAAGGAAAGCATGAAACATTCACAACATCACATAACAAATGAACACTAGGATTTTACATGGACACCCCAAAATGGGAAAAACCATAGTGAGGATTAGCTCAAAATATATTATAATCAATTATAGTATAATTACAAAAGTGCTCGCTACAAGTGGACTCACTATCCACAGAGAAAAAGATAGAAGAGAAATGGTGGCTCACTACCTATTTGAATTGTTACAATTGCATCTTTCATATGCATGAAATATAGTTCCAATGAAGCTCAATAAACTAATTTTACACACTTCATATGAACCAGATCTAACACTATGGTTTCCTCTACATTCACATCACTTCAATCTTCTACTCAACATTCACAACTTAAATTCGCTATGCTCTGATAATATTCACATGTAGAATCTTCACATCACAAATCATATATTTATATCATTCATAAAAACACTAAAATGATCCAACATATATATTCGCATCAACTCTAACATCAATTAGGTTGCCCTAATTAGATGTAAAACTCAAAATATAACTTGTCGGCTCTAAAATTGGCATACATATATCATGCTAAGATTCAAAACTAAAAATAACTTAAAATAGGTTGGCATGGACCTATAATAGATCCCACAAAAGACTATAACACTTATTTATCCTTTATATACCTTCAAACTTGTTAGGTTGGCATGACATAAGACCTAATAGAAAAATCCTTGAACTGTGTATGCACATCTTGACACGTGGACCTCAAAAATCAATGCAAACTTGAATTCATACTCTACTACCATCTAGAAACTTATCCTCAAAAGTGCAAAGCCAAAGAATCATCCACAGAGAAGTGTAAAATCTCCCACACACATGCACTGCACAAAGAATAACTATATTTTGCTAGGCCAACTTTGTTACTCATAACTTTCAATCCATTTGTCAAAACATGATGAAAACTTGGAATCAAATACAACTAATATCCACCAAAATTATGTTAGAAGTGTAGAGTGAAGCATTTATTTGTGGACTGGTGTGGACCCAAAAATTGATGCATTGTTACACTAAATCGACAGTATTGACACTCATTCAATTTCCCATTACAACCATCTTTACTGGACCAAACCACTATGCAAAAATGTCTTCCTCAACAACTCAAAAACCTATTAGAATTGATCAAAATGGTCTGCAACCAAAATCTTCACATAAATTACAATGTTGACATCAATGACAATGCCACAACACATCATTATGTACCTTTGCTTGTTCCTCATGCTCATGTTGCCAACTTCCAACAATCTCAGAACTTTCAACACCAACTATGATGCAATCTAATCATTACAATTGAACATGAATACATTTAACTTTAAATAAAGAAAGAATTTAGAATTTGCACAAATATAACATTTCTTGAGTAACCTTAATATATAATTATTATTATCCTTTATTATTTTATAGTCAAAATAAATAGAATTAAAATATTCCATCAACAGAGCCCACAACTATTATCAAATATATATATAATGATAGATAAAATACTTTTAACATTTTGAAATTCATTTGATAAATCATGTACATTAGAAAATATGACAACACTATTTTAAATTTATTTTCTTATTGATTTATTTGTTACCAACTAATAAAACTTAACAAACACATTAATACTTTTGACTTTGATAGAAACCAACAAGACACTAGATAGTGTAAAATAAACCACTTTTATCTATAAAAATGGAATTTGAAATGACAAGGAATGAATGAAAGGAAGCAAGGTGTCTGGAAATGCTTCCTACACCAATATTTTGAGGAAAGATTGTGCAATTTTATTTTTAAAACCTTAAAAAATTACTGTGAAGGGATACATGAAATATAAGAATATCACATAAATAAATGCTCACAACACAAGATGTACATGGGGAAAACCCTTTCAGGAGAAAAACTCCACACTCCAAAAGTATGCTCAATGTATTATATTAAACAATCTAGTTACATACACTTGCAAAACACGTTTCTTCTGAGAGTACACAAGTGTTGAATTTTAAAATAGTTTTGGCAACATAATAGTACATGAAAATAATCTCATAATGCAACTCCTATCCTAACACTTGTATTTATATAGTTTACAAAATGCAAAGCACATGCACACACATGTGCAAAAAAAAATGCACATGCAAAACTCCACATGCAAAGCACATGCACATATAAAGCTCAATGTGCAAAACACATGCACATGCAAAATTCAGACCTCTCCTATCAACTTTCTATTTTTGACTTTATCTTGAGTTATCTTCAACAAATGAAGATCACAAAGTAAATAATAACATAGGAAAATAAATAAATAATCATGCTAGAAACCATCAAAGGTTGAGACACCTTTTTCCTAACAATGAAAATGTATAACTAAATAAAATTTAAAATTTATTTTTATAATGAACCTACTAGTTCATTAACTGGAAAATGCTCTAATATTTTTATAAAAAATAGCATAATAATTTAATTGAAAAATATATCAACATAAGGAAGATGGATTTTCTATTTAACATAAAAGTATAAAAGAGTGAAAATTCTATCATTATAAAATACCAAAAACCATTTAACTCATTTATTTGACAAGATAAGAATATTGAACATTTTTTTCTTTAAATCATAACAACATGCATTTATATCAAGAGTACAATTTGTTTCATCAAGTATTACATCTTTCAAGATTGGATCAATATAAAATTTTACAAACATCATACCATAGACATGATGTATAATATACTAAAAATAATAATACAATGCCATGTAAAATCAATGTAATGTCTCGGATAAATCGAGTCTTCAACATCTCAACTACAAGAGGGAGATAAGCACTCGAGTTCTTTTTGTCCAACCATAGATCAATGGTCCGCCACATACCTTCCATATGGAAGTGGCCCTACCCTTCATGAGAGTAGCAGTTTTGGAGAAACTCCAAGATCACCATGCCATCTAAGAAATAGTGTAACTAGTTTTATGTACTAAATACAAACAATTTTTCATACAACTCTAGATACCCTCTAGCTAAGCAATATGACATAACTAACTGATTTGCAATGTTAGACATTGTGAATCGATAATACAAGAATTTATTTTTTATTACTTTGGCCAAAGATTTAATAATAAGATAAACATGTTTTATTAAGACAATGTGTGGTGTATGTTCACACACCTCTTTCTCAAACTAATTATCAAAAAAAAAGATTTCACATTCTAATAAAAAATTAGTATTGCATAATAGATCGACCATTTTAATCTTTTGAAAACATATGACAATCTTAAATCTCATTCATAGACATTGTTGTCTTACTTTCTACAACAATTTTCTAAATTTTCCACATAATAAGAACATGATTTCATAGAATCTGTCATAAATATATACATGCATATATATACATACTTATTATACTTTTACTATAGAGGATAGTGATACATAAAAATGGTACTAATATTAGTATATATGTATACATTCTTTATACATAGGTATAAATTCTTAGAATTTTGAATAAACACAAGACACATGACCAAACAACAAACAAAAACACCTTCCACACAAAGAGAGTTGCAAACAATATTCTATTATATCATCAAGTAGAAAAACTTATAGAATGAACCACAAGCTTGTCTTCAAGGAGATTGAGGGAACAAGCTCGTAGATAATGTAATGAGGGTGCGTGCCTTATAAGAGAAACCTTAAATGATAAAAGGATTAGATCATGACAAGTGTCAACATCCTATGTGATGAGACAAAATGATCTAATAAAATCAATCTAGTTAAAAAACCACTCCTAAGTTTAGCTTAAGTGTATGAGAATAAATTAGCCTAACAATCATTTAAATATTAATTAATTATTAGTTAATGCATGATTACTCTAACACCTACCCTTAAGATGAACTTAGGGAGAAGCTAAAAACCCTAAAAAATGAATCCATAAAAAGTAAATAATACATGATGGGTCCCAAAAATAAGGCCCGATGAGGTATCCATGTACAAACAATCTAATCTCTCACAATTGGAGAAAAAAGGAGAAAGCATCATTAGAAAAAATCCTCTCTAAAAGAGAGGTGAATGAAGGATTGAAAATCCTCCAAAATAATGTCCCAAAAAGAATAGGAACATGAAGAACATCACTGAAGCATAAAGAAGATATAAACAACTATAAAAATAATGACTACTAGAGTTTTGAAATGAAGAACCTCCTATGAAATTGATGATGATCAAGATCAAGAAGACAAGAATCCACATGATTTCCCCTAATGACACCACTTGAATCAGATGGGAAAAAAGGACAAACATTTGGATGTTGAAGATATAAATGGAATAGGTACCAATAGTCTAAAGAATAGTGATCAAGTGAAAATGGAAGATCGCCTCTAGAAATAGGAATGCAAGAGTGTCCATATGGTAAATTTTCCATCTCATTGAAGTGCATGGGTAACCAACTATTGCATCTACCTAGTACATAGGAACAAGAACTAGATGCATAGATAACTCCAAAGCAAAACCAAGGAAGCATTAGCACCAACAGTAGAAACCCCCCATAACACGGAAAGGGAGAGCCATGATAGGTCTATTGAAATTGTGTCACCAAGAAGTGCATGTAGGAGAATTAAGAACATTTGAATGTGCACAAAATTGTACCTATAAATAAAAAGGTGTGCAAACTAGGTACACATGCATGAGGCAAGAATTATTGAGATTTGATGTTGTTGTGGAAGGGACACTCAATTGAAAAAGGTGTGATGACAAATCAAAAGGCTTGCATAATTCCCCATAGAACTTTATAATATAATGTGAGTACAAAAGGCACAACAACATGTGTAAAAATCCCCAAAAAACACACCAGAATGGAACTTTATCTTAGTGTGTCTACAAAAGAAAAATTGCATGCAAAAGATCTTCAAAATGTCCAAATATGATAAAAATATAGAAATAAATGTAGAATATTCTAAAACAAGTCATCCCACTCAAATAGAAAGTTTCTAGGAGCTAAAATGTCCAAGTAATTCACTAGAATGTGAAAACAAAAAAACTATATAAAATGTATGTGGAGAATTTTTTTGAATAAGAGCATGGATTTTTGTGAAGAGCTCTGAAAGACCTTTCCAACATCGCGAGAATCATGAAAAATGAAGAAAATGGTCAAAATTTGTAAGCTCAAGAATGAAAACAAAACATTTGACTTTGATAGGCAATAAAATGTAATAGAAACAAAATTTTAGAAAATAACTAGCACCATTGGATAATTCTTGGAACCAGATTTTTGACGATATCTTTCTTTCCCAATTTCGATACCTAAGCAAAAATTTATTGTGATTTTCCTAATCTTTTTTGCAAAAGGCATGAGAGCCTATATATATATATTATAAAAAGTAAGCTTTTACATTCAGTTCTGAGAGAATATGATAAGCTACTGGTAATGTACCAAAATTCAGCTTCAAATTTGGAAAGGAACTACTACTTAAAACACCTATACATCACCCTTATAACACCCATAGAAGCTGATAACATATGAAAATTCAGCTTCAAATATACAAATACTAATTAACCAGAACAAAAAACTATAGAAAAACCACATTATTCTTCCATAAAATCACCATGGACTAAAATTTCATCTTCAACCTCCAGCCTCTTAGTCAAATGCAAACCTCTTTGAAACAAGTTTCGACGACCCAAAGAGAAGGTCAGATGTTGCATACAAGGCATTCGAACATTGGTAGAGAAGTACTCAGAGCCATTGTTTGAATATCCAAGAGAAACATTGTATGGAGCATGAACATGACGAACATGGCAACCTTGACGACGATTCTAAGCTGGAGAAGGAGCCTTGAGCTGCAAATCCAACTGAATACCCAAAGGTGTGACTAGAGGAGTATGCACCCTTAAAAAATTTAGAGCATAATACTTTTCCCTTATATCTGCTTCCATGACCGAACAAATGCAATGATGATGCTTCCACAGAGCCCGTAGGAGAATGCTATCATTGTGAAACTACAATGCTAGCCTGATGGCTTCATAGATATCCTCGAACCCTTTCTTTTCTTGTAGAAAATCCCTAGGAAATAGACCACCAATGTATCTATCTCCACTAAAAATATTGTAACCTTGCACAGCCTTAAGAATAGAATCGCCCAAAATATATTGGAGGTTGACATATTTTCTTTCCAATTCCTCAACTTCTGTCAAAGCTTGAACCAAATCCAAAGAATTGGACAAGAAAATTGAAATCACCTAGGAAGGAAAGAGTATTCACCGAGCCCTTAGATAGGTGACATCAACTCCCAACACCGTACGGATAGAATCCTCAACTCTGCCACCATCAATTTTGAACATAGCCCTCATAGCTTCTTGAGTCAAATAACTTTCAAATGAACGTTCCCATGGTTTTACAGGCAAGCAAACTCTCAGATTCCACAGACAAAATTCCATTTCTCTCCACCAGAAACCCTAGCTTGAGATGACTGCATTGGAAGAGCCTATCAATTCCTTTGGTGTGAAATGAATGAGGAAACAATTTAATTTATAGAGCCCTTGAAATCCTATATACTGAAGTGACCTCATGGTTTATGATGGAAACAAAAGGCATAATGAAAGGCTTAAACATGATCTCTCCATGAATGCTAGCTCGTGTGAGAAGATGGCTTAAAAAATTCACTACAGAACATAACATTTAAACCTTTAATTAACTTGTACTTGCAACACAGATAAAACATTAGGAAAATTAAAATGTGAGCTTAAGATGACCAGCTTGGAATCTCCGCATGAACGCCAACATCAGCAGGTGGACAAAAGATGTCCTTTCCATTTGATTGGTACTCCAATTTGAATAGAGAACTAATCATTACAAATATTTCCATTTAAGCACATGCTTGATACTCTTTCATTCCCTTTGAGGTGGCTTGATAGAGATTAACAGAGACATTATTACTCTGATGGGCTCATATTACGAGAGACTTGATAGAAGAGATCATATCTTCACTAAGATATGCCATCATTAGCATTTGTGTTACCCAAGACTCCTTCTAACCCCGATTTGGTTAAAACTGCCAAATTAGATGAATGCCACGTAGGAATGAAAAGGAATTTTAATACCCATTTTCCATTGCTAGCAACACCCATAGCCCATTGCCACTTCTTCCATGCCAACTCTTAAGAATCTTTGTCCAATTGTAGTCTTAGAGCAATTAACATTGCTCCACTCTAACAATCTCTTGGAGATGGGGAAATGCATATAAATCCTTAAAGGATTGTATATTAATAGAGGCTTGTTGATCACAAGCCAAATTGGCAAGTCCATCTACTAACTTGTTTCCCTCTCTATATGTATGGGAGAGACAATAATCATCAAAGGATTCTAACAAAATCCAATTTTTTTGAAGAACATATCTTAGTTTCCAATTGCATATTCTCTTCAATTTATAGGCATTAATTATTAGAAGCGAATCTCCTTCCACATGAACTCGTTTAATATTTAGATATTTTGCCAAAGATATTCTTGCTAATAAAACATAAACCTCTGCCATATTGTTTGTGCAAGAGTTTAAATGAACTGCTCTAGCTGCAACCAAAAAACCCCTAGAATCTTGAATACAATAGCCAACACCTGCAACCCCAGGGTTTCCACATGATGCCCCATCAAAGTTAATTTTGAGAAAATATGACCTAGGTGGTGACCATTTCAGTTTATTACTATCCACTTTGACTGAATTTGGTTGCATTGGAGCTCCTTGAAGTGGCAATTGAATGTTCTTCCAGTGATTCAAAATAAAATTATCCTAGTTTGAATAAATAGAAGAGCCTGACTTGAAATTAGCTTCATGAGTATTGCAAACTTCTAAAATTGCCTTCTCCAACTTCACTTTAATTTTTTCAATTGAAAATGTTTGGTTTTTAAAAATATATCTTTTTCTTTCCAACCAAATTGACCATATTACCAGCACAAGAGTGATTAACCAGATGCAAGCAAATAGAGCAGACTTGTGGAGAATTGGCCAGGAAGTGAACAAATCCCAAAGAGAATTAGGTAGAGGAAAAAGAATATTCAGTTTTCCCATAATGAAATTCCATACCTCAAGAGCCACTGGAAAAGAAACAAAAAGGTGATCCACCATTTCATTTTCCTCTTTACATAAAACACATCTGAAAGCCCTTGTGACACCAAAATTTTCCAACCTATCACTTGTAAGAATTCTCTTCTTCATGGCTAACCAAGAAAAACTACCATCCTTAGGCAACTGAACAACATTCCAACAGAAAACAAAAGCTCTGTGAGACTAATACTGAGAGGCTTAAGCAATGATAGACCTATAACCTTGTTTGACTGTGTACAAACCATTCTTGGAAGGACCCCACAATAGCTTATCTGAGACATGTGAAAGATAAACCTTTATGCTTTTCAAGATATCTCTAAGAATATCCTTTTTCCTATCTGGAAGAGGAGTATTTTCCAAATCCTTCCACTGTATCAGGCATGTTATTGGATGACAAGAAGAAACATAATCCTTTAGAAACACCCCCCAGAGTTGTGATAGGACATTTTCAGCCAAATGTAAATCCTGATTCAAATGAAGTGGGGGTAAGCCATTCCAAGAGTCTCTCCAAAAGTGAACTTGATCTCCAGTATTAACCTCCCATGAGAGGAAAGGGCTTATAACATCTCTACACGCTACTATAAAATTCCACATAACTGAGCCTACTGGGGGATTAGAAATAGTGAATATCCTGGAAGGATTGTCATTATCCAGATATTTATTCTTGCATTACCTTACACCACTTCAAATCCACCTATCATACAATTTCCAAGCCAATTTCACCCCTAAAGCTAGATTCCTTGCAGACAAATTATGGAAACCCACTCCACTAGATGATTTGTCATAACACATATTCTCTAATGATACTAAAGGAATCTTCCTTTTACCATCCAAATTTCCTTTCCACATAAATTCCTTAATGATCTTTTCAATTTGATGGATACCACCCTTGGGAGCTTGCAAAACAACTAATAAATAGTTTGGAATGGAGGCTAACATGGATTTAATCAATAAGATTCTACCCGATAATGTGAGCCATCTTGCTTTCCAGGAAAGTATCCTCACTCTAATTCTTTCTAAAATCTTATTCCAATACAAAGCCTTATTGGATCCCATAAAGAATGGTATACCCAAATATGAACAAGGAAGCTCAGCTCTTTGAAAACCTAAAGTTGAGATCAGTTGTCTTGCTACAACTACTTTAGCATTAAAAACATAAACCTTTGATTTTGTTGCATTAATTTTCTTTTCCAGACACCAAGGAGTACTTATCCAACAACATTTTGACCTACTTTGCTTCTTGTAGAGAAGCTCTACTCAATGTATTCACATAAAAAAAGAGATGGGCCTAAACTCTGCAAAGGACTTTATATCCTTTACCTTAGGGACTAAAGCAATGTGTGTTGTGTTAAACTATTTTAAAACTATCCCTATCCTTCGAGACTCTTCTAAGGCAAGGAGAATATCAATACCAATAAAATCCCAGCACTTTTGGAAAAAGAATGTTGTAAAACCATCTGGACCTGGCGCTTTGCCAAGCTGCATAGAAAATACTACTCCTCTTACTTCATCCAAAGTGAAAGGCTTCAAAAGACTTTCATTTTCTTCCCTAGAAATTAGCTGTAGAATGGAATCCAATAAGGAAACTACCTCATTAGAAGATGAAGGATTAATGTTATCTTGGGAAGAAAAAAGAGATGAAAAAAATCTAATAGCTTCTTGTTGAATTTCCTCCTCTTTTATCAATTCCTGACCTGAAACAACATCTTGGACTTTAAAAATAGAATTCTTTGATTTTTTTTATTTGTGCTGACACTTGGAAGAAATTTGTATTTCTATCCCCCTCCTTCAACCAAAACTCACTAGATTTCTACTTCCAATATATTTCCTCTCTAGCTACTAACTCCGCCCACTCATCTTGCAAACGTTTTTTCTTTTCAAATAACTCTGCATATAATCCTTGACTGATTACAATAGCATTTATATCTGATAACTCCTTAAAGACTATGTCCTTTTGCTCAAAAATATTTTTGAATCCATCCACATTCCATGACTTAATCTACTTTTTCACTTTTTTTAGCTTGTGGGCTAATTGAAACATCTGCGAGCCCTCAACATGAGGAGCAGAATTCCACCAATGTTTTAGTAGTGGTAAAAAAAGAGGATGGAAAAACCACATTTTCTCAAATTTAAAGGAAGCCCTAGATTTTACCTTACTTGGTGTTTCAATGGACAAAGTGATTGCAAAATTATCAGAATGAGACACAAGCATGATCTCTTATATCAAATTCTTACCATTACCAAATCAATTTGTAGAAGCAAGAAATATGTCCAGTCTCTTAGCTATCTACAGGAAACATGTCCTTCTATTTGCCCATGTGAATTGGCCTTTTATAGGTACAATGTCATTCAAGGAATTATCTGAAATAAAAGCCACAAAATCATCAATAACTTTTTGGGGTGGGATAATTCCACCTTTTTTCTCTTGCATGCTAGCTATAGCATTAAAATCTCCTACTACAGTTATTTTATCCATTCTCAGTCCATCCATAATTCTTGTCAGAAATTCCCAGAGATTCTTTTTATCTACCATGGTTGTAGGAGCATAAATATTCAATAAGCAAAAATGAAAATCAAACTGAGAAACTTTAAGGAGTTGCCAATGTTTATCATTGTTTGTCATGTTAATTTGAAGCAATTTAGCATCCCATAACACTATCATCCCACCTTATTCTCCTTGAGAAGGAGTATGAAAAGACTTCCACTTTCTCCATTTTTGCACTGTCATTTGATAAGTTTGATCTAAAATTTTCATCTCCGGCAACATTATTATAGCTGCTCCACAAGCTTCTAATTGTTGCTTGATCAGAGCTCTCTTGTCAGGGGCATTTATGACCCTGACATTCCATGACAAGATCTTCATTGGTATCAAGGAGAACAACATGCCCTCCTCGGTCTCTTATTCACAATAAATGCCACTGAACTATCTAATGTGGATTGAACTCTCGCTGCTATCTCTTCTTTCAGCTTCGTAATGGGTGACTTTCTTCCTCTTTTTCCTAGAGTCTTATTAGAAATTGGTTGGGTGCTTGGGTGTTGTGAGATTCCCAATGGCTGGGAATAATCAAATCTCCCCTCTCCCTTATCTGAAATCTCTAATAGCTTATCATTCTTAACTTGCTGCAGAGATTGAGGATCTTTAGATAGAATAACATGAGAACTATGATAACTTTGTTTGATAGGAATGTTCGAAGAGGACATCAGATCTACTGCATCCTCCTCTTCAAGATCAAAAACACTATCCAGATCATTGATAGGATGCGATGAATGGGGCTCAGATGCAACATTATTAGTATCCTGAGATTCATTAAGGACTTCCTTTGCCATCCATTCTATCCTTTTAGTTCCTTCCGAAATTAAAATTTTATCTGCTAGTTCCTCGAAGCAGCCTTCAGTGAGCAGATTATGAAAAGAATCTAGATTTGATAGTGATTCATCATCTATATCCAATATCTTGTCTCCATAATGGTTTGACTCATGATATTGAAGATATAGCTTATCAAACTGCTCCTATTTAGGAGATGCCAAAGTTTTATCAAACATAAGATTTTTAACTATAAAGTCCATTTGTTGGTCAGAACTACAAGAGAATGTCGGAGTGTACCAAGACATAGATTGGAGGCTTCTAAGAAAGTCTGATAGAACCACTAAAATGTTGACATTCCCCCCTAAACTCAGCTTTATTGTCTACATGAGGCTATCCTTCTTGTTTACTATATGAACAAGAGAATTAGAAGCTAGCCTATGTGATTTTGTAACAATAATCTCCTTCCTAACCCCAAAATATGAAGATGGTTGCTTTTGAATACAGTTGTCCTGATTGGACTAAATAGACTAGTTGTCTTTACTCTAAGGGGTGTCTAGTAACATTTCTTCCTCTGAGTAGGAGTCTCCCGAATGACCTGCCAAATGACATTTGTAGCACATAGATTCTGGGTTTTCAAGAAGGATATCTTGTGTCCACATCCCATATTTAGATTTTACAATAATTTGCGCTGGGAATTTTTTGGAGGCATCTAATAGGGCACAAAATCTAACCGGTTTAGATGGGTCTTTGAAGGATACTCTTCCATGCTTGAGGAAGATTCCAACTTGGTTTGCAAATATTTCTATTAGTTGGAGCTCTCTATATTCTAGGGGAAGAGAGGACAACTGGATCCAAAAAGGTGTAAACTTGGCAATAAAGTCCTGAGCTCTAAAATTAGGATACCAAGGTTGCATAAACAATCTAGAACCCTGAAAGACCCATGATTTGACCTTGAAAATTGCATCTCTTTGCTCCTTAGACTCAAAAAGAACCAGAAAATACCTCTCTGTTGATCTAGATAGAATACTTTAATGGCCCCTTTCCATTCTTTGAAAATCAAATCTTTAAGAAAAGAAATTTCAAGGTTTAGGCTCCAAAACTTACAAATCAATGCTCGTTGTCTAAGGTCAGATGTTTGAGGTTGTAGCTACTCTTTAGACAAAGTGACTATGACATTAGGCTTTATAGGAGCTTGAACCTTTGTAACCTTCAGAGATTGGACTGCCTTCCCCTATTTTTCTATAAGCTCCGCCATGCATGTTTTCTTCTTCTTCAAGATTCACCTCCATTGTAACTTTCCCTCATTTTTTGGAAGAGATATCTTCCCCTTAGATGCAGAACATTTCTTCTTTTTCCTTTTCTTCTTCTTTGGCCCTGCATTTTGCTTCTCCATGGGCTGAGTCTCCTTGATCTTGTATTCATTTGCATAGTTGAGAATGATGTGCTTCCTGAACAGTTGGAAGACTTTCCGCCTTACCAGCCGTAGAGGCATTTTTTTGGCATGCATGCAGTGATGGAAAACCAACAGAATCTGACTTAGCCCCTTCAGACCTATGAACAGTTTCCAGAGTCTTTCCTTGATCCAAATATCGATCCTTCTTAGGACCATTTGGGTTGGTAGAGGTTTCCTTCTCAACATTTTTGTCTTTGCCCCAATCTTGCAAAATAGAAAATCGATTGTGCGTAGTTGGATTGAAGGGAGCACCTGATTGAACATGACCTTTCTGGGTAGGTTTTCGACGATCCTTCCATCGATTCTTTGAAGAATCCCTTAGATTCGAACTAGATGGAATAGGGTTTGTTTGATTTTCCTTTTGAATGCCTTAGTCGTCTTCCCATAAGTCAAAAGGTTCATGTTTATGATGCAAAAGGTGCGGACGAGGTCTCCTTGGGACCCATACAGACCTATTCATTTGATCAGTAGGTAGCTGTGGCCTATGATTAGACTCTGGTCTATATGTTTGTGGCCCCCAATGTCTATTGTGATTATCATAGCCTCTCTTATATCTTGCATCTTGTCCTTTATGATGAGAAAAATGTGCCCTATTTTCAACTGTCTGACTGGCTTCCTTGATATTCTTATTATTAAAATTATCTTGTCGCTTGTAATCTGCTCGAGATTGCTGAGGACGTCTGTGAGATTCCCTTGCAAATTTGTCAGCCATTTTCAAATTTTTGACCATTAGGTCACCATGTTTTTGCATACACTACCATTTTCTTTTTTATGAGGCACATTTATTGAAGATTGTATTTGTGCTAAGTTGCCACAAAAATAAAAAAAGAAATTAGCCCCTAAGGGTTGGGTACTGATCGCCCATGTGACCCTAGGGTGGAAAGGGTTAAAAGAATAATATATGTATATTTTTGAAAAAAAGCATAGTGCAGTACGTGCACTGAAAATTCATCCAACTCCAAAAATTGGAAAAAAACAATGAAGATTCTAGATTTTCTCTTGTAACCCTAGTTGAGAAAAAAACTCATAAATGGAGAAGGGGTTCACTAAATCCACATCTAATACCATGTTGTAATTATGAACAAACATGATATGCAAGATCAAACAATGAATAAAAACACCTTCCACACAAAGGAAATGATTTGCTATATCCTTTGCATGGAAGCTGTTTTTGTTTGTTGTTTGATCTAGTGTCTCATGCTTATTCATAGGTATAACATGGTATCAGAGTGTGGATTCAGTGAACCCCTTCTCCATTTTTGAGTTTTTTTCTCAACTAGGGTTACAAGAGAAAATATGGAATCTTCATTATGTATACTATATTTTCTTCATGTTAACATCAAATAATTTTAATTGATATGAATTCAGATGGAAAAATAATATAGTTCTCAAAATATTTCAGCCTTCAGACCTTTGACCTATATTTATTTATCAATCCACATAGAATCAACAAAGTCTACATAGTTAAATTGAATCACAAAGACTATTATTTGAATATCAAAATATTAAAACAGTAGACCTAATCGATCATAAAATATTTCACCAAAGGAGGGATACTAGTGACCTATTTATTAACAAATTATTTTACATAATACAATCAATAATAACAACCTATTCGATCACATGCATACAATTGAAATTGAAACATTATTGACTTAAAAAATTATCATATAATACTACCATAAATATTTACAATGCGGATTCATTCAACCACAAGATAAACCCAAAGAATGCAATTACAAAAAATCACTCAATGTCTTTCTTATATAAACTGAGTAGGGTTTGAGTGAAAGATAAACTTCTCCGATCATAATATAGAGGCCAAACCTTAGTCTTATTACAATAATGGTCTTAGAGATATTTTATAATACAAACACATGCATTTGCATACTTAGATTATGAAGCCCAAAGAGAAGTCATAACTTTCACAAGGTCGAGCAACATAGTTAAATAACATTGTCTAGGCCAAAAGGCTAACATACATAATTGAATGACTACTATAGATTCATTTTCCATTGATCAAAAAAAAATCTTATGACTACATGGACATACTATTAACATATATCTCAAATACTTAAATATAAAAGCCGACATAGTCATACATCAATTATTAATC
>VDFB02138769.1:0-10215 GCA_007258455.2 Sequoia sempervirens
AACATTATAATAATAAAAATACCATTAAAATAAATACATAAATACCACTAATATAATTATCTGTACTCAAAAGAAATCACAAAGAAAACAAATACTAGATAAAGTACACAATATCTAGTCTACAAAATAAAATAAAATAAAATGAGAGCCAACTCCAGCATAACCAAACATAAACAAACATTAAGTAAGAGCGCTCAAAAGTAAATAGTCAAACATCACATCGTTTCCAAGTAGCATGGTAAAAGACATGACCCAGCATATGGCTTTGATCGGCTATAAAAGGGAGATGGTTATCGGTCCAAAAGGCATCGAAAGAAAACAAAATAAGGAAACAAGAAAAACAGAAATAAAGGATCGATCAGAAGGAGAATAAAGGGGATATTATGAGGAAATAAATCACCGTAGCATCAAAAAAAGGATACCCTCTAAAATCTCGTATTCTTAGAGATTAGGCAGAATTTTAGCATAAGGCAACCAGCGATCTGAGAAGGAGAGAATGGGAGATTAAAAGCATACAAGAAAAGAGGAAACATAGGAAAGAGGAGAGAGCATGGTGGAAGAAAGGAAGGGTATCTGCACACCCATCCAGACAAAAAGGCAATTTCTGTTATAAATTAAATAATTACTATTTATGTTGAAAACTAATCAAAAATAAATAAATGATACTAAATGAATAAATTGAGAATGTAGTAAAGGTTGGTGTCTGTCATATACTATTTAAAATATATATGATAAATATAAATATGTTTAATATAGTATGTTTTCTGTATATACAATTCAAATGTTGATAAATATATTTTATGGTAATTGATAGTTATACATTTAGATATATATACATGTATATTGAGACTTATAAATACCTCATAGGTGGTGGACACATACAATATATACGTGTAATATATATATTATATATAATGCATATTATTTATGATTATTCAATAATGATGCTTGCAGCAATTATTGGGCCTTATAAGTAATAATGGCTCTATTCATTCTCTGTGATGATAAATAGTATAATAGAATTCCATCTATGGGATCTTAAGAGATGTTAATATCTACCCTAATGTACTTATGAAATGTATTATAGAAGAATCCTTCCTAGTGAAGGAAACGAATGATCCTTTGACAAGAATGAAATATTTATGTCAACTTCGATCTTATTAGTTGTTATCACTCTAATTTATTGATCTTTAACATTTCTAATGTCTCTTCGAGAAACACTTTGAATGCAAGATTCGGGTTTAAGTGCTTCCACTAGAAGGTGCTTTTTAGGCACTTGCATACTTGTATCCTCAATAAAGGTAATCTACACAATTGAGTAGGTGTTACTTCCTAAAATAGATGTGTGGGACATTGGAAATTATGTGTAATTAGCTTTCTTGATTTCTTGTATTTGGATATAGCTATCTTTGAAATATAACTTATAATGAAAATATAAGCAAGGTTACTTACTATTGAAGTGAGATTTGAGAGATAACACTTCAAGCTAATGATTTCTTGTCAATTATTTGATACCTATAAACAAATAAGGAAACATGACTCAAGTGTATCTTGAACAAGGGGTCAACTCATTTTTTTACCAAAAACACATGGATGAGAGGACATACCATTAGAGAAAGTATGCAAAGTACTATGTATCACCTTACCAATATCACATACAAGAAAATGGACATGTAATTAAGAGAAAATGCTATCCTATAAAGTAAAAAATAGTGTTTTTAGACCTCATCTATTGTCTAGCTATCAACAAAATTTTGAGATCTAGTTTGATTGTGACAAAATCAAGCATTTAAAAAGTAGTCATTAAAGATATTACAAGATAGCTCTTGTGATTATGGAACATGCTCAACCTTAGGTGGTCAAAAACTTAAGGATGTTCATGTTGGTTTAAATATTTAATTGCAATTTAGGATTTAAGTATACTTAGGTAGTATATTTTAATTACTTATAAGTTATGATAAATGAGTACATGCCATTTCCTTCTTTTATAGGATTGTAGTATTTTCCTTATGCTCTAAGGTTTGGAAACTTAGTTAAAGCAGTCCCTTATATTTTGGTTTTTCATCCTCATCCTCATCAAATTTTGAAACTTGAGGCTATATATTGTAACTCTTTCCTTCCATTGAATAAGTAATTTGATTAAAGAAATCTCTTATTTTTTAGTTTTTTCATCTCTCCCTCATCCTAATCAAATTTTTAAACTTGAGGCTATATATTATAATTACTTCCTTTCATTGAATAAGAAATTTCATATCAATATCTTCATTTTTTTTATATTATATTTGTGCTTAGCTTTTGTAATCACCCAAATCTAGGCATGTTTAGATTTTTATTAAATCCTACATGGTATTACAATTATGCTAGTTCCTTTAGTTAATTTATTTCCTTTGATAAATAGTGGTTTCAATTGAAGCTTTAGAGGTGAATAATTATATCATATTGTTAGGGGTTTATCTTTCTAATCTTTATAGCACATGAATTTTTGAGCTTGATGGATCAAATATAGGAGTACTACAACATTCAAAAGGTTTAAGAAAGTAAAGATTGACTTTTATTGCACCTAAATTGAAGATCAATATGCAAATAAGGGTTTGATAATTGAATCTCACATAAAAAAGTTTGAACATTTTCAAACCAAGTGGACTTTACCATTGCATCCAAAAGGATAAAGTACCTCTATTTTCATATAAAATTTTCCTAGGTTCAATATTGGTAATTTTGAGATAGTTCTTTTCTTGTCAGGCATATGATGGGCCATACCATATATGGATTCATGAAAAAAAATCTTAAGTGGCACCCCTAGTGACACTATGCAAACTACTAATAGCCAACACAACTTGCTAGGCAGAGCTACTAATGGCTTTAACCAATTACCACTAGTAGAAACCATGCCACCTCCATGCCACTTTCAAAAATATTCTTGAAATATTTGAATGCAAAATTAGTAAGTTATTTTTTACCACCTTTTAACACTTTTGTGTGCAATGAGAAGTAGTTTGCAATAATGGCGGTAGTTTATAGCAAACCAATAGAAATATGGGGAATATTATGGTGTACAATAATATTTTAAGGAATCTTAGTATATTTAATGTTGACATCAACATATCCATCCATCCAAGCCTAACCCCTCTGTAATATGATTTTAATTTTTGGATTTAAATTTCAAAGGCTTTGTTCTTGCTCATTTTTCTCCTTTTTTGAGTAATTTTTTATATGGGATATTTTTGTGAACTTCACTGTGGTACAAATGGTTTTTATTGGTGTGAATGAGGTGTTTTACCTAATTGGCTCATCACCTAGGTAATATTCACACTAGTTTACCAAAGTTTATTCAAGGCATTCTTAGGACATTATCACTAGTGTCTCAAGTTATATTATTAAGACACATATCATTATCTTATGTACTATGTCTCAACTTGGCCTATATAACCAATAGGTTATCATTCCATGATGTTATGGCATAAAATTGCACCCTAGTGCAATTTCCCATAGCATACCCTTACTTTAGCCTTATAAATGATAATGCTAAATCCCGTCGTCCTAAGCCTTTTGTCCCATCCATACCTTGTCATTTTTTGTCAGTGGGGAAATTTTGACTAGGATGCTTCCACGCCGTGCAAATGCATGCATGCCATGCGAATGTCCCTGACAGATTCCCAGGTTAGTGGATGTTGGGATGTTACACTTCCTATCGCCCGCAAAGCGTAACGCTCCTTGCGACTGCAAACTCACCCAAAAATGACTCTTTTGCCTCCAAGCCTCCATTTTGAACCTACATTCTCTTTCCATTCAACAAGAATCACATTCTACTCACTTCACTCTCTAATTCTTCCACTTCATTCTTTCTCACTCTTCTCTTCTCAGCACTCCATTATCTCTACACCATTGTTCTTGCCTGTTTCAAGCCCTAGGCACTACACTCTTGCATGATCATCTTGCGTTCTTGAAGCTCTCATCCTTCCTCTCGACTTCTCCAAGCTTGTAGAAGGGATGGTAATATTTATTTCATTGCATTATCAATCTTATAGTTAGTATATTGTTGTCTTTGCTTTCTATACGTCTTGTCTATTACTCTCTTTATCATTATTTCTACATTGTGGTCTATCCAGTTGTCTATGGAGGTGGAAACACAAAAGCAAGAATTTGACTAAGGCAAGTTCCGAAAAGTAGCCCCAACATTTTCTCATTTTCGTGTGTGTAGCTTTTTGTTTGTGTGGAGCTTGGAGGACGTTGGACCTACTGTGAGTTGCATTTCTTCCTTCTACTTGTCATTTCACTTATAGTTAATTTACCTTTCATTTAAAGTATCATCCTTGTACTTGTTTATCTTTTTATGCATTTCTAGCATTCTGTTATTTCCTATTAAATTTTTTAGATTCCAGCATTCAGGTTGCTAGCAAGTCCTGAGTGTTTCTAGTTACAGATTATGCTCTTTGTCCATAGGGTGAAGCTGGTTAAGGTAGAGACTTTGATTAATGTTGTTGATTCTTTAACTAAGCATGTGAGCACAGAGAAGTTCAGATGGTGTTAAGAGACTATGGGCCTTTCGGCCCCTAGCAATTAAAGAGACGATGTTTACACCCTCACATTGCTCTTGCAAGGTGTTCGACAAGTGGGATATTTGTTGGAAAAATGTGTCTCAACCTTGCAATTATATGCGTTTATTATTGATAGAATATATATATATATATACATATATATATATATATATATATATATATATATATATATATATATATATATATGTTTCTAGTTACACCAATAGGTGTACACAATGGCACATGTGAGTGTAAGTTAACTTTTATTAGGAAACTTCTAGAATGGTCGACATACATTAAAAAAAGGGATATATTGTAAATCTAGACCCATTCGTTATTAGGTTTTAGATCTAATGGCATATATTTTGTTGGCTTGTCTTGCCCTAGAATGCAACTCTATTTTATGAGGGTGTTGTATTACGATTGTGATATAGAGAGATTGTGATGATTTATGAGAGTCTAATAGTGATCGTGTTGTCTCTTGATCTCTGAGTGGTGATACTCCTGTGAGAAGCTTGCTCTACAAGTATATTGTAATCTTTGTGATTTAATGAATAACATATTGGGCGGCTTTTGGAGTGTGGGGTTTTTCTCCTGAAAGGGTTTTCCCCACATAAATCACGGTATCATGGCATACATGATATTTATGTTTATTTTTGTTTAAGTTTATGTAACTGTTAAAGATTTATAAATTTTTTGCATTATTCTCCTCTCAAGATTATTGTAGGAAGTGGTTTCGCTACCTTAGCTTCCTTACATTTTTGAAAATTAAAAAAATATGATAGCCCCCCCCCTAGAATGATGTGTGCTACACAAAGGAGCACATGACATTCTAAGGAGAAGAGGAAGACAAGAGACGTCGTAGCACGAGATACATGGTAAGATGTATTCCTGGAATGTTGTCTCACATGCGAGGGACAACACATAGAAACCACAACATCAAGAAGCAAAAAGGAAAAGATGAAGAAATCAAGGGCACTAGGGGCTCTGAACATTCGAGGTTAAAACTGCTCATAAATATAGATAAATCAATATAATAATATACAGATGAACTATCATCACTCCCCAAATGTATTAGAACAGGAAGAAGAGCACATCAAGATAATGTAAAATAAAAATTGGGTCAACATGGAAGAGGCCAAAATTCCTTGACACTTTGCATCATCCTGACGTGAAAATTCAAGATTACGACATACAAAAGAATGATGAAACAAATAGAATTTTATGAAAAAATTTCTCTCCTATATCCAAGCACCTACAAGGGAAGAAAGGGTCCTCCAAGCGAGAGCAAAAACATGTACAGAAAAGTATGGGGGATCACAATCTAAATATGAAGAAGGTGCTACCCTAATTTGAATCCACCAGTAGGTCATCTTGCTCCCAAACTAGATCATTGTAAGGGGATGGAGGACAGACCCGAAGGGAAGGGATAGCAAGGGTTGCACCAGTCGAATTTCCTACAAAAAGGGCAAAGGAAGAAGGCCCCTCAAGGTCATCTTCACTAAGCTCTTGTGAGACAAGTCATCGATCTCTCAAAGATCGAGGATAAAGTTGGTATATCCTCACACGAGTTGAGCATGCACTTGGTAGGAGTGTCATGTGTCGACTGAGTGGGAGGAGGTTAAGACACCTAAGAGTCATGACCAACCTCAAGAAGAGGGGAAGTGACTAAATCCGAGAATGTGAGGGTTGCCTTCGTCACAAGGACAATGTAAGCCAAAGTAGAACAAGAATCAAGAGAAGACAAATTTCTTACGACCATCACTTGAAGCAAGGTCAACCTCTAGATTGCGCTTCATTGGGGGATGCAAGACCCCCACAAATGAAGTAGAAGTAGAAGAAGAAGACAAAGCCATAGAGGACACCACCTTTGTGTGAGGCATGTCCACAAGCTGCGAGAAAGGAGGAATATTGGGAAGAAAGGTAAAAAGGGGAGGCTCCACCAAAGGGGCAATGAAAACCTGCACCCTTTTGAGATAAGGTTTATCGGGATCTGTCGATGAAGCCAGAAGAAGAACTGAGGCAATGGGAACTAAGGTAGAAGATAAGATAGGAATATAAGCAACAATAGAAGCAACAAGAGTAGAAAAAAAACAATAGACTCTTCTCTGCTCTTCTGCAAAGGAGCGTGCTCCTTAGCCAGAGCCTTTCGCCAGCGCTTTTGCTTGTGCGCAAGCTAGTTACGTTGGTTGTGGGCACTAGAAGGCGCAACCTAAGAAAAGGTTGAGGGCTCTTGCTCTACCACAAGAGCATCCTCCAAAACCATCATCGGTGGAAGGGAAGACTCTTTAGGAGGAGCAGGAGCAAGAGATGCAGAGGCAGAAACAAAGATGGGTGTCTCAACGATGAGCCTCTTTCCTTTCTCTACCATGGAGGTAGGTGAAGAAATAAGTGGGGGTCATGGAGGCTGCGATGTAGGAACTACCCCACGGTAATGCTTCCCCATGCCATAGAGGGTGGGTTGGGGCACCATGGGTAAGACTAGAAGCTAAAAAACTTGGGGCTTCAACTTTCACAGAAAGGGCGCTTTTCCTTTTCTTGTGCTATGCACAATAGCAGGAATAGAAGATGTTGCTAAGGGATGTGAAGAGGAAGCTGAGGGTGGAGAAGAACTAGAATAGGAAGGCAAAAGGGAAAGAGCGAACTTGTTCTTCCCTTTTGGAGGGGCAAAAGATGAAGCATGTTGATGTGCACGCAAACAAACCTTCAAAGAAACAATATAAGGAGATGGGGGAAAACTAGATAGCTTCTACGTCGTGCAAACATTTGCACGTCGTGCAAACAACCCTGAAAAATTCTCGGGTCAGTAGACGTTGGGATATTACACTTCTTGTCATCCATGAAGTGTAACCCTATGACTACAGACTCGCCCGAAAATGGATCTTTTGCCTCCAAACCTCCATTTTGAACCTACATTCTCATTTCATTCAACAAGAATCACATTCTACTCACTTCACTCTCTAATTCTTCCACTTAATTCTTGCTCACTCTTCTCTTCTTAGCACTCCATTCTCTCTACACCATTTTTTCTTGCAAGTGTCAAGCTCTTGGCACTACACTCTTGCATGATCATCTTGTGTTCTTGAAGCTCTCATCCTTCCTCTCGACTTCTCCAAGCTTGTAGAAGGGAGGGTAAGCTTTATTTCATTGCATTATCAATCTTATAGCTAGTATATTGTTGTATTTGCTTTCTATACGTCTTGTCTATTACTCCTTTATCATTATTTCTACATTGTAGTCTATTTGGCTATCTGTAGAGGTGGAAACACCAAAGCAGAGATTCAACTAAGGAAAACCTCGAAAAGTAGCCTTAACATTTTCTCATTTCTGTGTGTGTAGGTTTTCGTTCATGTGGAGCTTGAGGAAGGCTAGACCTACCATGAATTGCATTTCTTCCTTCTACTTGTCATTTCACTTATAGTTAATTTACCTTTCATTTAAAGTATTCTTCTTGTTGTACTTTGGGTTTCCAGCAAGTCCCAAGTGTTTCTAGTTACAGATTTTGGTCTCTATTCGTACGAGACACCGACACACCACAAAGACGACAGTGCATCACAGAGACGCCAACAGACCACAGAGACGCCAATACACCACAGAGACACCAACATGTCACGTTGCCATCCTTGAACCACATTGTCATCCTCTGGTTGAGAGTTAGCAAGTCCATTTCCTGAGATCTTTGTGGTTTGTTCACCTGATTCTTGAAGTCCTCCATCCTGAAAACCCAAGAACATAGTCTATTTTTCCTTCATTCGTCATCCCTTTGCTTAAGCTTGTCATTGAGGTGACCAAAGGCATTCACTCCCTTTAGACCTTGTTTATCTTGGGACTTGGGATTAGCGAATCTCCTCCTTCACAGATGATAATCAATCATTTTCATTTACTCATATTGTATATTTGTAACCTTTGATTGAATAACACTATTCTTTCACGTTTGGTCTCTCTTGTGCTTTCATTGAAGCTCCTAGATCTTGGGTGGCTATATCCTGTTGGTGTAGGTTTTTATTTTCCTATTAAGTTAATTTATTTTCCCTTTGTCTTAAGTTTTTCCTACACTTAATTAAGCTTTCTTAGGATAATAAAGTGAGTTTATCATTTAATAACTAGGAGATAAGTGATGTGGTGCCCCCTTCCTTAAAGGGTGGAACACTTTTCACTTTTGGTGGTTAATTCCTATTGATTGGATTTGCCACCACCATCATCTCCTTAGTTATATATAAACTCACTACCTAACTTTATTTTCATTCATACTCTTGCATTTTCTTACATTCTTGCATATTTTGGCATACATGTACTTTGCTACATGTAGTCATTATTCTGTAGATTTGCTTTAAGCTCCTAATGCAATCTTGTAATCTTGACATTTGCACATCTCTTGGAATTTTGGGTCTGTAATTGTGTTATTTCATTACAATTTTATAGCTTATCACTCTCATAGAAGATCTTGGTTATTCAATCTATTTTAGATTTCTAACATGGTATCAGAGCTTAGATTGAGAGGTTTGAGTAATTGGATCCCTAATTAAGAGATTGGAGTTTTTTGTACGATCTTGTAAATTCTTGTATGCTCTTCTCTTGCATTTCTATATGATTTGGAGAATTAGAAAGGAATTATGAAGATCTATTAATCATATATTTGCATGTGTGTTTTTGGTGAGATCTGGTGATTGCAGCTATTTTAGCTATGGTGGCAATATTTTTTACTACCCAATTGCATTTGGGAGGCTCAAGAAAGTTGAATTTGACTTTCATTTCACTCAATTTGGCCACCATATGACATAGTAGAAAACGAGGGTTTGAAGCTCAGATTTGGTGAATAGCTTTTTGCAGAAGCATTTTCAATAAAAAAGGGCCTTGCCATTGCATTTAGGACGCCAATGAGACAAATTTTGACATAGAATTCACCTATATTCCAAGCTAGGAGCTACTGAGGCAAAAAAAATGCCTAGGGAGTTGTACGACCCCCAAGTCATTGTAGGTACGAGTTGCAAAATTAAAAAAATCACAAAAAAAAATAGTTTATTCAAACGAGTCTTTTTAAATATTTCAAAAAATAAAATAAAATTAAAGTGCTTTTAAAGCACTACGCTAAGGCTTAAAGCCTTGTGCTTGGGCCAAACCCCTGCGAGACTATAGACTGTTGGGTGGCAGCGGTCAAGCCACCAACCGCCAACGGCCCTGCAAGTCGCAAGCAATGGTGTAAGTTGCAACCTTAGACCATAGCGGCTAATATAAACCGCTCAACATTTTTTAACATTAAATTTACAACTGTCATAGTCCACCCAAAAGTCGCTCGTCCACTGCTCAATGACGACCGCCTCTAACGGCACCACCAGAGGGCCACCAGGCCCCTCAAATAGGCCAAATTGGGCTTTTTTTCAAGCTTGCAAAACTTTTCACCACAGTGTCATATTTTTGAAAACAAGATATCGTCGAAAAGTTGGAGACAAGCACTTTACATCCACAGAGGTTTTGAAAAGAATTTTTGCCATTTTTGCTAGATATTGTAGGTTGAAATTGTTTGTTGCATTTGTCTTCAATAGGCCACAACTTTCACCCCAGAGCTTCATTTTTTAGAAACGAATAGGTTTTGGAAAGGTACTGAAGAGAACTACACAACTACATGGCTAATTTTTCTATATTTTGTCTCTACTTCACTTTCTATCAGAATTTGTAA
>VDFB02138770.1:0-81981 GCA_007258455.2 Sequoia sempervirens
TCTCCACAACCCACATTCTTTGGCAAAGTACTTTTTTGTTTGAGCAGTTCTCTACCATCCTTTTCTGACATTTTTCCTTATCAACATTGAACGCCTTCTTGCACTATTCCATGGTTATGACCAAATTATTCGGATTCAGAGGAATACCAAAACACTTCTCAATGTCTTTGGGCCTGAGACTGTATACCATTCACCCATCCATTGATTGAATTTCTTGTGTAGTAGAGTTATAATGCTTTACACAAGCCATTAAAAAAATCTATACACTGTGTTGTGAGGGGAAAAAAAGCCACTTCTAGCAACCCAAATTCCTTGATGTTCTGAAGTGTGTGTTATCACGGAATCTAGCAACGCTCGTTCTACGGATAACGCCCGTACGAAACTTGTCTGATTCCTAGGTTTGTGAAGTTCAAGCATGCAAAACGAGGTGATTTTCAATCCACCTCGAAGTGCATTCCAAAGCTTCAAACAGTCAGTTTGAGCATCCCCCTACGTTCACCTCGCAAAGACCTTCGAAACGAGTATCTTCGCGAGCTCTCACTATTGATACTAAATTTTAGCACCTTTGCAGTTTCTCCAGACTTAGTCATTGTTTTGTACAATGGTGTTGAATTTTAGCACCATTGCATTTTTTCTCACATTTTTGTGCAATGGTGCTGAATTTTAGCACCTTTGCACTTTTTTCAGACTTAAGTCATTTTTTGTGCAATGGTGTTAAATTTTAGCACCTTTGCACTTTTTCCAAACTTAGTCATTTTTTGTGGAATGGTGCTGAATTTTAGCACCTTTGCACTTTTTCCAGACTTAGTCATTTTTTGAGTTGGGAGCTGATTTTCAGCGCCCTTACACTTTTGGCAATTTTTCCTTAAAACTTTTCAAAATCACTTTCTTTTCACTCTTGCATCGTTTCTTCACTCTTGCATCATTTTTCGTGCCTAGTTGCTCATTTCATGCTTGCTCAACATCATTTCTCGCTTCACACTTCCCAATGCTACTTTTTCTGCTAACGCCTATTGATTCACCATCTTTGTAGTTTCTCTCCAGATTTCATCAAGTGATCCTAAAGGTGACATCTTTTGATCCAGTGAACTATCCCAGATCTACAAAGAAGCTGTTATGCAGCAAGTTGAGAATGACACTTTTTCCTAAAGCCTCAATACATATCATTTGCGATATACAGCTGACTGACACTTGATGATCTCAAAACGCATCTTCACGTGTGCAAGAAAATCCATTCATTTGCAAGAAGGTCGATCACAAGAGCTCACACCCTTGTAGATTACACAATCGGCCTAGATGATGCGTTCATACAGGAGATCGAGAAGAAGTATGAAGACTTTGCGCCCAAAGCAAGGAACCATGAAGATTCTTGATCTCCGATGTTGAAGATTTTGATGCTTCCCTTTATGCATCTTGTAAATAGTTTTTGACATCTTAAATGTCTTTTCTTGAAGCGTAATTGCACCAAAATTCTGAGATGTAATTTCTTGAAGACAAATTAAATTTTGACTTAGTCAAAATTTAGGTGAGATTTTCCTAAATTAACTCACCTAACTTTCCTAGATTTACTCATCCCTCTCTTCTATATATATGAGGGAATTCTATTGTATTGTGATCCTTTAGTTTTTGCAACGAAGTGCTGCTTAATTTACAACAAATTGTGAAACTTTGTGTTCATGTTTTGTGAATCTAAATCTGATCAATAAAGGAAGAAGTTGCATACCAGACTTTGCGTTGGATCAATTGTCTTTTGAATTTGATTGAGATTGGTGGTGATTAGTTTATGAAATCTGAAGGACTTCAAGTGATTCTGGTGGACTTTGTGTCACATTTCTAACTTGAATTTGTGTTTATGTTTTGATGCTTTTGGTTGAAGGATCTACAAGACTTTGAGCTTGTAATCTCTCATGCTGTTCGAATGAATTGCTGCATAGAAGAAGACTTTGTGTTTCTAATGCAAAAACCTCTATTGTTCTCACAAATCTACAGTTGAAAAGACTACGAAATGACTTTGTGCTTTCGTGAGCCTTACTTGTTTCCATTTTACTTTTGTTATAATCTTATCTGATATCTCTAAGTTGTGCTTTGTCAAGATAGGGAATCAATTGTACTACTTTTGGTAAGTTTCTAGTATTGTGAATCAAGAATATTTTCATCTATGAAGCATTACACACATCCTTTTTGAAAAAAGAGAGAATGATGAATGTGACACACCCCTCCCCACTTCGTAAATACTGTGAATATTCTATAGATACCCTAGTTGGTTTCTAATTGTAAGAAGGGCACCTCCCTTGCTGAGAGGAGAGATTGAATTTCACATAGCTGTGGCTAAAGTCCTAGTTGTGTAATCTGTTGAAAAGTTGATTACATGATTTGCACCCAACAGTGTAGTCTGGTCTATCTCTGAAGCATTCAAGTTAACCTCTGGATCCACTTGATGCAAATCTATGTCAGTCATTCTGATGAAATCATGAATTAAGACCGATTTGGTCTTGAATTTAGTCTAAGTGAACAACATTATGAAAAACTAGCCTGTTGATTGTAAACATGGCTATGTTCTAACAACTTTCTTGATGAGGCTAAAAATAGTTGTTGGCGAGGCTAAAAATAGCCTATTGAGGGGCAATTTTCACAAAAAATTCTGAGACTTGGGTTTTGTAGAGAAAATGATTCTAAACAAACCCACAAGGTTAGAAATTCAAAAAAATGCCTTTTGCCTTGGCATGCAAGGACTTTTCGAAAAAAAGTAGCAAGGGCAGTAGGAGCTGTAAGGGCAATTTTTCCCAAGAAAATCTGGCATATGGGTTTTGTCGCCGCTTGAGAGCTGATCAAACCCAGTTTCTCCATTTTCTCAAATGTTGAATTTTTCACGACCATGCAATGAATCTTTGAAAAAAAAGCAAAACTTCAAAAAGTGAAGCTTTGGGGCAATTTTTCTTGAAAAATTTTAGCACATGGGTTTTGTCACGAATGTTGTGCTCAACGAACCCAGATCATCAGAATTGTGAAAAACTGTCATTTACTTGGACATGCAAGAGAAAACCTAATACAAGGATAGAAGAAATGTGAGAGAGAGAAGATAGAAGTTATATTCTGCCTCTATAAAAATGATGCCTCTCTTTGAATGAACCCTAGCATGCATATGCTGAAAAGTTGAAGTCTGAAAAATTATCCCACTGAGCCTATAATTGTGAAGAACACTGAAAAATATCACCTGTAGTGCCTTCAAATCTTGCTTGCACAAGGAAATACATGTTTTCCTTCAACCTGTGATGAAGATAAAGGACACCTAAATGCATATTTAAAGAATTTTTGACGGTTAAGGTGTCACAAGCATATAAAAACCCTAATTTTTGGATGCAATATTCCTATTGGACTGCACTCAGTTAACAAAAATGGAGACTAAAACTTCAAATGGGGACCACCCAGCATGCAAAGAAGAAATACGTCACATGTAAAAATGGAGGTGAAACTGAAGTTTTATTATTATTTTAATCTAGTTCAAAACTCCCACCATTATAGGGCGACCCAAGCACTTTAGTTTCAAAAGTCAAAGTTTGACTTTGGGTGTCGTTATTCTCAGACTTAGAAACTTTTTGCAATTTCCAACTTTTAGCCTTTTGCAAACGTCACCAAAGGCTCTGTTTGACCCTGAATTTCAGATGCCCAGTTGATCCTGAAGCTAAGCTAACACATTCATCATGTAGCTCGATCAAGTCTAACGAGACATTGTTGGGACGTGCAAAAGCTAAAAACTTAATCTAGTGCCTCTAATTCAAGGGCGCCTTTCTCAAGGAAGGTGCATGTTTTACCAGATAACCATTTTCTAAACTTTGGCTCTCCGTGCATCAATTTGCAACTGTCGATGACTAACGACTCCCATTGACTGGATACTGAATCCACTGCGAAGCTGAAAGAATTCCACAAAAGATGACTATATGTGCAAGTTTTGTAAGTTGATTTATGACGCCCAAATTCAAGGGCACTCCTAGCTTACAAGGGCGCAATTGAGCTTCTAAGAATGATTTTGTACTTTGCAACTTTCAACAGAATCCTCTACTTTGACCCTTGCTACCGGGAGCTGGATTGCTCCAATGTTCATGCTAATGATCTCATTGCAGAGACGAAACTAGGAAGAAATGTTCTTGAGAGTGACGAAGCCAGAAGACTGCATCTGAGGCCTCCAATAGAAGGGCGCCTTTCTCAACGAAGATGCATTTTTCCATAGTTAGCCAAATTTCCACTCACTTTTGTCCTTCAACATTTTGCACTTGATCTTCATCTATGGGCGTTTGACAAGTCCCGAGAATTGGATCTTGGATTCACTGCGTAGCTAGACTAATTCTAAGCAGATCTCGTGAAGACGACAACTACCAAAAACCTCATCTGATAGCCCAAAAAGCTAGGCACCCTTGGGCTACAAAGCTACATTTTGACATTTTGACTTTTATTTTCCCTCTGTTTTGCATGCTTATTGGATCAATAGCTACGGTCGTTCAATATGTCTTATGGACTAGCGAACGGATTCATCGCGGAACTGGGCTGAGTCTAAAGAGATCATATAGAGACAGTTACTGGAAATTCTAACATCTGAGAGACTTTATTCTTGGGCACCCCTGGGCTAAAGGGGCGCAGTTTCTGAAACTTGATTGTCATCTTTGATGAGTTTATCTTCAGCATCTTCCACTTCTGCAATCATTTGTCAGTGTTTCGCAAATCTAATGGATTCACTTGATGACTCGTTGGAAAGCTAGCAAAAATTCAAAAAAGATGACTGTATTTGCAACCATTAGCAAGAGCATTTAGGCCTTAAATTTCAAGGGCACCCTTGGCCTACAGCAGCGCAAATGCCTCCAAAGTTGGTGAATTTCAAATGAATTTCACCTCCTTCGCTTTTCACGAACACCATGTTGCTTCATGAGTTGCGTTGAAGCATTCTTACCGCTGATGTGAGTGTGTTACTACATTTCACCATTTTTATGTGTACGGACACTGCAAAGTTAAATTGCACGTTGATTGCACAAGTATCTCCCACGTAGCAAGGCGAAGTGTTTCCATACTTGGAATATTTTTTCTATTTTTCACCATTTGAAAATCCCCTCTGTCATGAAGCATCTTTTTGAGCATCTTTTTCCTTAGAATCTTCTATGATGAGTTTCAAACTTAGATTTCGACACCTGGTACTAGCTAACTACAATTGACGACCTTGAAGGTCCTAACTTTTCTCCTGAAAAAAGTGAAAACAATCAACCAAAGCTAAATTGACTTCTTCTTGATTCTAACATCACCAACGTGATTGTGAAGTAAAATAAGCCAATCAAAATTATTTTCAGCCAATTCTGGCAAGTTCCTATTTAATAGGGTTTTTCCTAAAAATAGGGACCCAGAAACCTTAATTTTCAAATTTTTCAAAATTTTCCAATATCTTCTAGACAATAAACACACAAAAAGCCCATGTTTCGTTTGACCTAAAACTGACTTTTGACAACACTTTTAAAGGATTTAGACCATTTTAATCAAAATGCCTTAATGAAGCAAAAATTTCGTTTTAGGTACAACAATCCACAGACTGATGGGAAAACAGAGGTAGTAAATAGGAGCTTGCGAAATTTGTTGAGAGGTCTAGTAGGAAACAAAGCAAGAAATTGGGACATAGTTCTACCACAATGTAAAATCCCTTCCCAAAATTCCTAAATAAATTTGCAAAAATTCTCAAATAAAGTGCATAGGCATTTTGTCAAACAGTTTGTATTTTAACAAAGTAGTGGCAAAGTATTATAATGTTCATCACAAAATCATTCTTTTCAATTATGGATGCTGGTAAAGTAAATTTATAGAATGATATATGCACCAAACAATATATATGAATTGCTATTTTCCAAGTTTATATTCTGAAACTCCCATATAAATCTACAAATATTACAAAATAAGTAAATATCCATAAAATAATTTTTTGAATTTACTCTACAAGTCAACAATCCACATCAGCTTCATATGAAATTCCAAACTCTCCTTGGTGATTGTACAGCTCTCCCAACAAAGTGTACAGATCCCTTTTGAATGGTACAGCAACTGTCATGTCCCCAAATTGGAGGTATTGTGATTTAACTAAATTAATTAATTAAGTTGTCCAAAATTAATAATATATCAAAAGGATAGCTTAATTGATTAATTTAATTCAAAATCAGACACAAAAACACAGCATATACCTTGGGAAAACCCTCCACTTGAGGGAGAAAAACCCAGCAACAAATATATCTCTTATATATATATATATATATAAGTAATGGCAACAAGTCTCTTTACAATGAGGCCACACACAAGGCCAATAATCAGCACCAGCAATGGCTGTAATGACAAACAAGTAATCTGCTCTTACTTGACCTTCAATCTGCACTTAGAGAATTCGCACACTGCTCCTAGAAGAATTTGCACTTCCCTCTTGAAGAATTCGCACTTGAATGAATAAGGAAATCGAACTTGCTTGAGCCTTGAAAGAGAGAAAATGATCTTCTATATATACATTTGCTAGAGAGGTCGCACCTCTACAAGAACTAGGTCGGCCACCAAAGGAAAAGATAAATACAAATAATAATTATGAATTACAGTGAAGGTCAGCCAAGATGAAAAACAAAGAAGGTCGGCCAAGATAAGAATTACAATGTTGCCTCGAGAAGCGCTCCTCATTAATTATCACAAATAAATGTGTTTACAAAAGGCTGGAAGAATGAGCCCGAAGCTACTAAACATCAACACTCCCTCTCAGCTAGGGAGAAATACTTCCAACTACATAAGACATCACCTCCTCGTGATGTCAACCACAATGGCTACTCCCATGTGTAGAAAGAAGAGATATCACCTCACCGTGATATCATCCATCATCACTACTCCCATGGATGATAAATGTGCACAAATGCTCATCACTCAACGTGATGTCATCACCTCATCGTGACATTCACCATGGCTCTCCCAAAGGGTGAAAACATAAGTATAAGAAAACCATCACGAACTCTCTCATGTGATGTTATCATGGCGTCACACACATGTCATCCACCATGGCTCTCCCAGAGGATGGAAACAAGGGCTTTCAACTCAAATCTCTCTCAAAGAGAAATGCATTAACAAGGGCTTGCACCTCAAATCTCTCTCATAGAGAGAAATGCATTAAGAAGATCACTGATACTAAGACTCCCTCTCAACTAGGGCTTCATTCTCCACCATACCAAGCTTATCTCAAAAGTACACAAACTTCAACCTGGAACGAGGCTTGATGAGAATGTTTACCGTCTGCTCATCAATGATGATATACCTCAACTGAATTGCTTTTCTCAATAACATATCTCTGATATAGTGGTATTTCATCTCAACATGTTTAGTTGTGTCATGAAACACAGGATTGACAGAAAGCTTCGCACGGCCCTAGTTATCACAATGAATGATAGTAGGCTCCATTCATTGCCCAAACAATCCTACAAGGAGCTTCTGAAGCCGCACTACTTCTCGAGCTGCCACACAAGCTACAATATACTCGGCCTCTGTTGTACTCAGTACCACAGAAGACTGCTTCTTGCTACACTAGAATATCATTGCAGACCCCAAACTGAACCAACATCCAGAGGTGCTCTTTCGATTAGTGACACACCCTGCCCAATCAGAATCAGTAAATCCATCCAACTCCAAGTCCACACCTGAAGAATATCTCAAACCATATCCAACTGTGCCACGAAAGTATCTCAGGATATGCTTTGCTGCAACTAGATGTATTTGCCTTGGTTCACACATGAACTGACTGAGTGCACTCACTGCATAGCAAATATCTAGTCTAGTATTGACTAGATACATCAATGATCCAATTAATTGCCTGTACATAGTCGGATCCACCAGATCTGAACTAGCTACAGCCTCTTTCAACTTATGCAAGTTGGTCTCCATAGGCGTAGACATGGATTTGCAATCCATCATACCAAATCTCTTCAGAATGTCAATAGTATACTTCCCTTGATTCAAAATAATCTCATTTGGCTTCTGCAATACTTCTAAACCAAGGAAGTAGTCCATGAGACCAAGATCCTTCATTTCAAATTCAGAAGCTAGCTCCTTCTTGCATTTGACAATGAGGTGATTTTCTCAAGTAAGAATTAAATCATCACCATAGAGAACCAAGATTAATGCTTCACCATCCATTACCTTCAAATAAAGGTTTGAATCAGCATCATTGTTGGAGAAGCCCAAGCTCATCAGGTAACAATCAATCCTTTTGTTCCAAGCACGAGAAGCCTGCTTAAGGCCATACAAAGCCTTCTTCAGCCTGCAAACATGAGATTCCTTCCCATGCACCTCAAAGCAATCAGGTTGCTCAGTATATACTTCTTCCTCAATTACACCATTCAAAAATGTCGTCTTCACATCCATCTGGTGAATCTTCCATCCTTTAGATGCTGCAATAGCAATGATGGTCCTGACTAAAGTATAACGAGCAACTAGAGCAAAGGTTTCCTCATAGTCAACTCCCTCTTTCTGTGAGAATCCTCTAGCCACGAACCTAGTACCTCCGCCATATGGTAGCACCATTCCCACTTTGGGTTGGAGAACACATTCTTGGCGTCGAGCTTCTTTTAGCACTGTAATACTTTCAAGTTGCTACTTACAACCCTCTTGCCATATTACAGCATCATTCTCATCTTGAGATTGAGTGCGCATTCTTGGCAAAGAGTTACTTTCTGATTGCTGGTTTTGGTCTAAGCTAACCTTAACGGGTGCTTATTGTGCTGGTGTGTTCATTCAAAAATTGAAAACAAATTGGCCGGCACATTACAGTGGTATCAGAGCCATGATCCTGCCAATTTGTGTCGTACAGTGATTCAGTTGTCAAATGAGTGATAGTGGTTGCATATACTACACCAGAAGTTAGGCCAGAAAACAGCAGTCACAGTTTCCGCCAGTGCCAAAAGCAGATACCTTTTCAAAGGCCTTGAGAGAAACAAGGAAAGCAGTAGATACTGGTAAAGCGGTTAAGAACATGTCAGATAGTCATAAGCAGACCATGGATGAGAGAGAGGATAGGATGGAGAATAATTTTAATGGGATGATTGAAATGATGTCCCGTTTGCTTGCAAGAATGGATCAACAGGCTGCTTAGAATCATACTCCTAGTCAAAACAATGCCACAGGTGAAAATAGTGGTGTAAATGGAAACAATGGCAATGGGAGAGACAGGACTATTGGCCAACATGAGGCCACCTCTAGAGGATCAGCCTCTAGGCCACTCTTTCCTACATTCACTCAGAGGGAGGAACCACAAGTTGAAGCTGCCATTCCTTTTGCAGATGATGCCAGGCAAGCCTACATGAAGTATGCCACCTTACCCCCTGATCTTAGAGACCAATGGTCCTTTGATCAATTCTTGAACCATAGAAACAGAAGAAACAGAGTAAGAGTTGATAATCGAGCTCCTTTGGCTCCTAGGACTGACTATCAACAAGCTCTTGGGAAGGTGTCATTGGCTCACTTCAATGGAATTGATAAGTGTTCAACAAGGTCGTGGGTTCAGAAGCTGGACAACTACCTGTTGTGACCTTTTTCACACATCGCCCCATTGCAAATGGGGACCCCCTAATTTTGGCTGTGCTTTTCGGGATCTGCCCGCCGTTGAGCCTTAACGTGAAATTTGGCCAAGTCTATAGAATTAGGGTTTTGAACTTTCCAGCCAACCTGAACTCAAATGAGGTGAATAAATTGAGATTTGAGACTAACATTGTTGTTAGTATGAAGACCACCCAGTTTCCACTGAAATTTCGTCAGATCCTAAGTACTTACTATTTTTAGTAAGTGTGCAATTACAGGCAATCCTTCAGCATTCTTGAGATTCCGACAATCACACTGCGTCCAGAGCACATCAGGCTACTCACAGGTTAAATTTGAACTAAAATGGACAACTTGCTATTTTTAGCAGTTTTGCCTTCGGAGGCAATTTTCAGGACTTAAACGCAGAGTTTTTCAACGCATGTCTGGAAATTCTTTCTGGGTTTTTCGAGACCTTCGCAGTGATGTGACATGCAAAGTATGATGACAACTTTCAGCATTCGGCCTTCCGAGGCCAAAATTAGGGTTTGCATGCAGGATTTCTCAACGCATGTCGGCATATTCGTTTTGGGTTTTCCAAGAGCTTCGCAACGATGTAACATGCAAATGGAGCTGACCACTTTTCGGAAACTTACTATTTTTAGCCAGTGCGTGCATGTAGAAGATTTTTCTGGGTTTTTCTGGGTTTTTCAAGATTTTTCGGGCAGTATAACATGCAAGATCATCCGACAGCCGGTTGGTCACTTTTCAGGCCACTTTCTATTTTTAGCAAGTATCACTTGGGCAGCTACTCGACACCTCAGAAATGCAAGCTGATCATCATGCAACTAAAACGAGGTCAAACGGAGCTCATCCGAGCAACATGCACAAAATTAGGGTTTCGAGTTTCAGCGCTAAAAATGAGGAGTCAGAGGTTAAAACATCCAAAACTGAGGTATCCATCATGATCAGCATCCTTCCGAGAAGCTGCTGGCAAAATTTGAAGGCAATCGGAGAACCTACTATTTTTAGTAGGGCACTTTGGACAAGGGCTATAAATAGAAAGTTGATCTCGGCATCGGCATACACAGGCAAGTTCACCGACAATGGGCCCACTGTCCAAATTTCAAAGCAAACGGAGCAAGGGAGGCCTCAGAAACCAACACTTACTATAAATAGTAAGTCACCTCAGCAGCAGCTATAATTGGCAGGTCAGCACCAAATCTCAGCAGGTACAAGTCAAAACATGTGCTGAAAGTCCATGGCGCGAATTTCAAGGCAAACAGAGTTACAGAGAATGAAGAATCAGATGGTTGCTATTTTTAGCAGGTCAATTAGGGTTTCCTAAAATCGAGGGCAGAACCCGGCATCCAAGCAAGAACGACGTCTAGTTACGATCACCATGCTTCAGGCATTCAACACACGAAATTTGAAGGCATTCTGAGCAGTTGCTATTTTTAGCAGGTTGCTAAAAATAGCAGGTACAGGCAAATATCAGGCATCTCTGGCATAAACACATCCCGAGGTTCAGAACAAGGCAATATCAGGTCAGAAGTCAGTTCAAAGCACAAAATTTGAAGAACTTTCTAAAAATAGCAAATTAGGGCAAGCACGATCAAGTCACTCCAAATTTGACAAATGGCATAAAATTCACTGAAATTGATGAATTTTCAGGTCCAGCTAGTGAAAAATGCCTTTAAAAACCGAAGGCAGGTCTTGAAAGTTTCTAAGGCATCAAAATTGAAAGCTCAGCATGCCAAATGCGCCTTGCCTGGCAGGGAGCTTAGAAGAAAAGTTACTAAGTGCCGAAATTGGAACCTCCAAGGGTCAAATGCGCCTGAGTTTGTAAAGTAAGAAAAATCTTCTAAGTCACTTAAATTGGAAGGAGGATATGTCAGATTCGCCCTTGGAGTTGAAGGTTGTAAAATTTTATCTAAGGCATTAAAATTAGAAGTTCATGGGTCTAAATGCGCCCCCCCTTTCCAGATTTGAGTAAAGGTGATTAAATGTTCTAAGGCATTGAAAGCTTACCCTCTAATGTGCGCCTTTGCCTGGGAAGGAGAATATAAAAAGTTTAAGTGTTGAAAATTGAAAGTTGCTAGGGTCAAATGCGCCTGGAAGGGAGTAGTGAAAATTGTCTAAAGCATGAATTAAAAGCTCAATGTGGCAAATGCGCCCCAAGCTGAATGTTCAACCTGCCATATGCGCCAATGGCATAAATTGAAGGTATAGTGTATAAAATGCGCTTATGACAAAAATGAAAGTGCCAAGTGCAATATGCGCCCAAATGACCAAATTGGAAGTTGCTAGTAGTAAATGTGCCCTTCTTAAAAATGAAAACTAGAACACTTAAATGCGCCCTTCCTAAAACTGAAAGTGCTACCTATCAAATGCGCCTTGAAGGAAGAGGGGTGATTTGCGCCCAGTGTTGAAAATGAAAGCTTGGCATGTTATATGCGCCCCTCATGAAACTGGAAGTGTCACCTCTGAAATGCGCCCCTGGGTGTTCAAGGTAAGAAAAAAGTCTAAGTCATGAAAAGTGAAAGCTTAGGGTCTTATTTGCGCCCTTGAACTTGGACATGTCAAAATTTGAAGGAGACCCCTCCATTTGCGCCCAGGCTGGAGGAGAGGACCAAGAAATGTTCTAAGGTGTTAAAATTAGATGTTGACCCATTAAAATGCGCCCAAGCCACAAATTGGAAGCACCACTAGTAAAATGCGCCTCTGAGTATTGAGGGACTTCAAAAATTGTCTATGTGTCAAAATTGGAAGCTCAGGGTATGATTTGCGCCTGGCTAGGAAAAGGGTGAAAATATATTCCAAGTCTTTTAAATCTAAAAGTCAAACCTCCTATACGCGCCTGGTGGGGCCTTGAAAAACGCCAAGTTCCAACACTTGATGGAGAAGACCTCATTTGCGCCCTTAGAGAGAGAATAACAGATGAAAGTATTTAAGTATGAAAAATTGGAAGTACCACCCTTCATTTGCGCCCTTGAGCTTTAAGGATAGGAATGTGTATAAATCTTTAAGTGTTGAAAATGGAAGTCCATGGGTCCAAATGCACCCAAGATGGAGATGGCCAGAGAAAGAATGAATTTTCCTAAGGCGTTAAAAGTTGAAGCTCACAAGCCCAAATGCGCCCAAGAGGTTGAAAATTGATAAAGGAATTTTCTAAGTGTCAAAAATGAAAGTGCAAGGTATGAAATGCGCCCAAGCTTGCTAAGGGATGAAGAAATTTGCTAAGGCATGGGTAAATCGGCAGGGATAAGTCGGAGGATGCCAATTGCACAAGGTCAACGAGAAATTTCAAGCCAGAGCAAGGAAATGTGCCTGGATATGAAGAAATAGATTAAATTTGCTAAAAAAAATTATTTTCTAAGGTTCAAAATTCAGAAAATAAAATGAACCCGTTCGTTGGGTACCCATGGGTATGGCACGTTCTGAAGGAAATTTTCTTCTGGGTATTGATGATTGTCGATCAGGAATGGATTTTAAAGTCTTCTACACTTTGTCGAGGCCTTCAGGGTGAATATTTTTGATGGGCGCCAGGTTGATGAATTTCCTAAGGGAAATTTGAAAAATTTTCTAAGGCATGAAATGAAATTTGGTTGACATAAAATTGCCTTGGCCGATGAATTTGAACGTGATCGCCTAGATAATTTTTGATCAAATTCCAGATGAAAGAATTTCTTCTCTAGCCAAAGTTGAATGAAATATCAGAGTGGAGTGTAGGCAAAATGCAAGACAGGTTGAAATTTGGCTAAGGCATGAAGAACTTGAACACAAAGTTGGCGATGAACGCTTGAAAGTTGGAGCGTGAAGATCAGGTAAGTAAGGTGAATTTGTGTTATGAAGTGTTCTAATACCCTTCTCCTTGCTTGTTTTGCAGGATGAGCGTGGAGGCCAAGTAATGAAGCACGATGATATTACAACCTTCAGAGGAAGATAAAGTTATAAGTTTCACATGAAGGAAGAGAAAGTTGCAAGAAAATGGCTAAGTGTTGAAGAAACATTTTCAAGACTCAAGATGGAGAAAAGAGCGAAAGTTCGAGCAAGGTTGGAGAACAAAGTCAAGAAGAAGATCGAGAACAGTGTGAACACGTCTGCAAAAGGGAATCTTCTAGAAGGATAATGGTGGACATTATGGCTCATTTATTACCCCACTCTCTTTTGTGGCGGTTTTTAGGGCAAATCATATTTAGGGCTGAGGTGGCACGATCTGGGCCATCCAGCCGATTGTAATCTGAGCCGTCCGTTGGACTTGGCCAGCTATATAAAGGGGGAGTCCCCCTCATTTGTACATTATTAGCTTAGAGTTACACAGTAGACATAGAATAGAGAGATAACTTAGAAGTAGATTGATAGTGTAGTTGGAGGAGAAGGAAAGTTTTCCTTTGAAAGCTTTTGTAAGAAATTGTCGTGTAAAACTTTCATAATAAAAGATCTTTCATTGATGGTGAAATTCATCTTTGTTGTGGATAGCTAGCGAGGTTTCTTCATCCCTTCTACTTCAAGTAGCGTAGAGTAGCATAAATTTCATTTCCATGCAAGTAGATAGTAATTGTGGAATGTGGTGTTTGATCTAAGCAACTTCGTCTATCCATACCACTAGTGTATTTGCTGATGGTGAATGCGCCTTGTGTGGTCAACTGGAATATCATGTACTTAACTTCGATCATGATTTGTATGTTTATATGCGTCGTTGTGATGGTATTTTCATGCTAAGTTGTGATATGAACATCTTGAACTACTCCTTTGAAGATTGCACCGGTTCTGTGGAGGCTGTCCAAAGCGAGGCAAAGCAGAGCCTGGTTGAAGCTTGTGAAGTTGAGCCCCATATCTCACGCCTTAGAGTAGATTAGAATCTTCTTAACCTTACCTCATTTCAATTCAGTACTTTCTGATTAGAATAGAAACCCGAACTTCATAGACAAATCTTTCGAGCATTTGAATTCCTTTCTCCGCTGCCGAACAATTCCGTAAGTCCCCTTGAAATACCAGCAAATCACATCGAGCCAAACTGAGCCTATTCGCACTAAAAGAACCTTGGAGTTGAACGCACGAACTTTCTTGCAATCTTAGCGTGCGGAATACTTTGATCAAGAGAGAATAGGGAAGCCGTTGGCAACTTTATTCTGCGTTGGTGCGGTCACGAAAAACACATCAACACTACCTATCGCTAAGGCCCATGCCGGAGGAAGATGCCATAAAATTTGCAACGTTGCATTTGGAAGGAGCTGCTCAAGAGTGGCGGTACCATGGTTTGGTCACTCTTGGCCACAACCTTATTCGGACCTATAATGAGTTCACGAACAAGCTGATTGAGAGGTTCGACACTAAGGATCCTAAAGTGAAGTTTAGGGAGCTTGCATAGCTAAAACAACATGGTGCATTGAAAGCATACATTGGAGATTTCCAAAGACTTTCTGTGATGGTGCCCAACATCACCGAAAGGAGACTAGTTGTTCTATTCTCAGAAGGGTTGATGGAACCATTGAAGGGATGGGTTAAGGCATTTGACCCACCAAGTCTCGAAGAAGCCATCAAGAAAGCTAGAAGCATGGAATTGGTTGCCCCTAGGCCAAAATTTCAGTCTAAGCCCTTTTCTCATAAGAGGGACAAGAAGCATGTTTCAAATCAGCATAAGAAGTTTCCGCCTAAGTTGACTGATGTGGAGCGTGAGCAGCTTAGAAAAGATGGCAAGTGTTATACTTGTAAGGAACTTTGGATTAAGGGCCATAGATGCTATGGAAGAGGGCATTCTAACCATATGGGGGCCTATTCTGATTATGAATCAGAATCTGATATGTTTGATCAACAGTCTTATTTTGGGGACAGCGAGGAGGAAAGAGCCCCAGAAGAGTCCGATCATGAGCAAGGAGTTGGGGGCCCTATTGCCCAACTCTCTAGTTTCGAAAAGAACTAATCTTTCAAGGTTCGTGGTGGGATTGGTGGTCACTGTATTGTTGCCTTAATTGATACAGGGGCAACACATAATTTCATTGACAAAAGAGTGATTGCAAAGAGAGGTCTCAAAACTGAAAAATTTGAAGGCTTCAAAGTCATGGTGGCTGATGGGTTTCATATTTCTTGCAACCAAAGGGTTCCTAACATGTCTATGCAGTTGGGCAGCTATGAAGTCAAAGATGACTTTTATGTAGTTACTATTGGTGACACGGATGTTGTCCTTGGTATTCAATGGCTACGTTCACTTGGGGAGATATCTCTCAATCTACAAACAATGGAGCTCAAGTTTCAATCCGATGGGAAGATGTAATGTCCCCTTTCTGGTGGAAGCACTTAAACCTGAATCTTGTTTTCAAAGTGTTCTCAAAGAGATGTTAGGAATCTTAGAGATCAATAAATTTCAGTATTAACATCTAATAAGTTCAAAGGATGATATAAATATTTCATTCTTGTCAACGGATTATTCATTTCCTCTTTATCACTCACTATAAATGATTCTTCTTTAATATATTTAATAGGTACATTAAATGTAAAAAATCTTTCGAGATCCCATAGTTGGAATTCTATTTACCGTTTTACCACATAGTGAATAAATGGTGTCATTATTTATAAGGCTCCATTATTGCTGCAAGCATCATTATTTGCACAATTGTATATATACATATATCCTATCTAAATAAGTATAAATCAACACTTCTAATTTGACTCAATGTAAGTATCTTTATTTTTATACATCTATATATATCAATATAACCTTACACTTATATACTTTATCCTCTATCATATATAAACCACTTATATATATATATTCATATATTTACTCCATATATCATATATGCTACTCTATATATATATATATATATATATATATATATATATATATATATATATATATATAACTATTGTATATTACTTCATATATCATTGATCACTTTACATATATCTGATCCTATCATAATATAAATTAATCCATAAGTCTGAAACCATAAAATAATTATGCTAACTGATAATCTGAAATCATAAACTCTATTATGCTAACAATAGTCTGAAATCCCAATTATGCTAACTATAATCTGAAATTATAATTATTCTAACTGTAACCTGAAATCACAAATTGATATATATATATACCAACCCCTAGTGCTGATCACCTTATTCTCTTTCCTTTCTCCAGCCACGGTGGCACTAGCATATATATTCCTCTTTTTATTCCTCCATTCGATGTCCTTTTTCCTTCCTTCCATACTTAAACACAACTTTGGGCTACTGCTGGGGCATGCGTTTCAGACCTTGTCCCCCTTTTGGTAGGCAGTGAACTTAAACACTAAATGTCTTGTAGAAAATCCACAATTCCTCTTGATGCCCCTGCGTTGGATTCAAGAGAATATATTCCTCACCCTCACTATTTCTTTCTCATCTTATACGCTGGAGAAAGACATGCAATTTCAGGAGGTTCGTGCCTTTTTACGGAAGGGACGTGATTCTTATTAGGATCGCTGCATTCCAAGTAGCGATTACTTTTTGCTGACTCATTATTTATTTATGTTTATTTTCATGTTGGCTATTGATTATTATATATCTTATATATTCAGTCTATTTATTACTTGTTTATTCATTCTATTTATTAAGTGGTGTTATATTTTAAATTATGATTTGTATTATTATATTTTATATTTACATTTCATTCATAATTTGTATATTATATTATATTTTGTGTATTTGATACTTCTCATATTTATCATTAATATTATATTTATAATTATAATATTACCAACGGTAATTATAATTATATTTAAATCATAATTACTCATGTTTGGAATTTAACAATTATTTGTATGTTATTTATTTGTCTTTAGACGCTTGATAGTTTAGTGTTACAATTTCGGGGGACATGACAGAAGAAGGTAGTGCTGAGGGGAATGTCCAATGGAGGTCTTCGGATTGTGTCATTCAAAAGAATGGAGATGCTGATTCGGCATGAACAAGTTGAGTGGGCTGTGGAATGCATGGTTCTTCCAGCTAGTCCAGTTGAAACAAAGAGGAACTATCCTCCAAATATCCAATCTATACTCACCAAGAAGAGTAAGGTGTTTGCTGATCTACCTCCTGGGCCGCCTCCTGAAAGGAGCTGAGCATGTCATTGAACTCAAGGAAGGGGCCAAGCTAGTCATCACAACACCATATCGGTATCCTAAGAAGCACAAGGACGAAATTGAGAAAAACATAAGAGAACTATTGGAGATGGGCTTCATTCGTCCAAGCAAGAGTCCCTTCACTTCAACAGTAGTTCTTGTGAAGAAGGATGGCACCATCCGCATGTGTGTGGATTACCGTGCCTTGAATAAAAGCACAATCAAAAATCAGTACCCCATCCCCCGGATAGATGAGCTCATTCACAAGCTACATGGTGCCAAGTTCTTTTCAAAGATTGATTTGAGGTCGGGCTACTATCAAATTTGGATGAGAGGGTCAGATGTTGAGAAGACGGCATTCAGATGCCACTATGGTCATTTCGAGTTTTTAGTCATGCCATTTGGGTTGACTAATGCTCCTACCACCTTCCAGTCTTGTATGAATAGACTCTTTCAGAAGCAATTGAGGAAGTTTGTGTTGATCTTTTTTGATGATATCCTTATCTTCAGCAAGACGTGGGAAGAACATCTCAAGCACTTGGACGAAGTGCTTAACATCTTGGAATCAGAAAGCTTGTTTGCCAAAGAATCCAAATGTGAATTTGGGATGAAAGAGTTGTTCTACCTTGGTCACATAATCAGTGCTGATGGGGTGAAAGTTGATCCTGAAAAGATCAAGGTGATAGTTGATTGGCCACCTCCAAAGAACTTGACTCAATTGAAAGGGTTTTTGGGTCTTTGTGGCTTTTACAGAAGGTTTGTGAAGGGCTACTCTCAAAGTGTTGCTCCTCTTACTGACCTCACTAAAAAGGGGGCTTTGATTTGGTCAGAAAAGGCCCAAAGTGTTTTTGACAAATTCAAGAAGATCATGAGTTCTTGTCTGGTTTTGGCCATACCAGATTTTTCCAAGCCTTTTGAGCTGCAATGTGATGCATCAGTAGAAGGTGTTGGTGTTGTTTTGATGCAAGAAAAGCATCCCATTGTGTTTGAAGGCAGAAAATTAAGAGGTGTTGAAGGACTTACTCCATCTATGACAAAGAAATGCTTGCAATCATGCATGCATTAGCTAAGTTCAGACAATATTTGGTAGGGAGCAAGTTCGTTGTCAAGACTAATCACAATAGTCTCAAGCACTTCAAGCATCAAAAGGACTTGAATGAAAGACAACAAAAATGGGTGAGTAAGCTTCAAGCTTACGATTTTGATATTGAGTATGTCAAGGGGAAAAACAACATTGTAGCGGATGCACTATCTAGAAGGCCTCATTTAAACTCATTGTGCGAGCTTACTACTGATTGGAAGGAGATGTTGCTTGCTGATTATGCCAAAAATCAGTTTGCAACCAGCATCATTGAAGGTACTATTCATGATGAAAGGTACAAAGTGGTTGATGGTTTGAATCACTACAAAGGGAGAATCTTTTTGGTGGCCGATTCTAAGCTCAAAAAGAAGATTTTGATGACATTTAATGGCATCCCACTTGTTGGTCATCAAGGTTATTTCAAAACATATAGGTAGATTCGGGAGAGGTTTTCTTGGAAAGGGCTAAAAGAGGAAGTCCAACGCTACATCCAGAAGTGTCCCACTTGCCAGATGAACAAAAATGAGCATTCTCTTCCAGCTAGTCTGCTGCAACCTCTTCCCATTCCCAACCAAAAGTGGGAAAGCATATCAATGGACTTCATCACTAGGTTGCCAAAAGTTCAAGGAAAAGATTGTATCTATGTTTTAGTGGATAGATTAACAAAGTTTACTCACTTTTTTGCCATCACTACCTCATTTTCAACAGCTCAAGTTGCAGATTTGCTTTTTCATGAAGTGTTTAGGTTGCATGGGTTGCCGAAAAACATTGTGAGTGATAGGGACAGCAAGTTCCTAAGCACTTTTTGGCAAGAAGTCGTCAGGATAAGTGGTACGGTGCTCACTCCAAGCACTAGTTATCACCCTCAAACTGATGGACAAACGGAGATAGTGAACAAGTGGTTGGAAGGCTATCTTAGAAACTATGTCTCTGTCATGTCTCTGAATTGGAGGTATGGTGATTTAATTAAATTATTTAATTAAGTTGTCCAAATTATTGATAATTTATGAGAATAGCTTAATTGATGATTTAATTAAATCAAGAGATGTTATTAAATTAATTATTTATTAAGTTATTCCCATAAAATAAAATATCAAAAGGGGTGACTTATTATTTAATTAATTTAATAATAAAAAGTGACTTAAGTGACTTAAGTGACTTAATAATAAAATAATAAAATAATAAAGTCACTTAAGGAATATTTTTGGAATCTTCTAGAAGTCTCTTGGTGATGAGGTTGAATAAGTATAAAAAGAGGCTTGGGCTATGCATTTGGACATCCTGGAGTTGAATACATTTTCTGCATATTGGAGAGCTTGAATGCTTGACTTGGCTGGAGAAGTTAAATTCTCTAAGTTTGCTGGTTTCGGTTGTGCAACACCAACCCTAGCTAGTTTTGAGAGAGGAGAATATTTCAGTTCTTCTCATTGTGCAAAATTAGTGGCCAAAGGCCAATTTTGAGTAGTTCAATTTGATGGTGGAAATTTGAAGTTATTACAGTCAAATCACAGCCATAAGGGAAATTCGATTTCATCCATCCTGGCATATATCTGCATCAAATTAGTTGGAACCTTGCATCATTGCATTCTGGAAGTCTTAGTGTTCATTTTTGGAGTCAATAGGAGGCTGATTATTGAAGATATTATTCTGTATGATATGCTGCATGGACAGAACAGGGGGGTCTTTGAAGGAGGGACGATTTTGTAGTTAGAGGCCTAAGAAAATTCAAATAAAATTCCTGTTGTATTGCTGGGTGATCTGAAGACCAAGTGCCTCAAGTTTGAGGGCGTCGGCATCATCAAGAGATAGATTCAACGCATCTTGTGAGGACTGACTTCATGTTCCAGGTTCCATCGAATTTACAGTTTGCTCATAATTTAGCTTGCATCATAAACTTGAGTTTTGATTTCATTAGGCATTGATCGCATTGTAGTTTCATGCTCAAGAAAGTTGGAAATCAGATTGTAAACAGTTATCCCAGATAACTAGTTGCTGCCATACTTGCATATGTTATTTGATGCCAAGAGTCTTGGCTGAGATATTTATATATTGCATTTCAATTGCAGACATTCAAATACATTTTGAAGATATAAGAGTTTCATGGCAATTGTATGACTAAATGTCAAGGGCTGATTGCATGACAATCTATTTGATAAAATATATATTTGCATTTTGCTCATCATAGTTTGCAGGCCAAGTGTTTGTAGAAATGCCTCTTGGCTGTAGGTTTATAATTCGCATCCATACTTCATGTATTTGCACCTAAAAAACACAAAAAAAAGAGTTGCACTTTCATAGTAGAAAATTGCATAGACATTTTAGAAGTGATTTCGAAGCATTTACATCATCATTACATCAAGCAACATCAAAGCAAAGTGAACTGAAAATCAGAAACAAACAGAATAGGATTGCACACAAAGTGTTTGTCAAATTGTCAAGGTCAGAAATTCAGACTTTTTACACCAGATTTGGCAAGGCACTTTACAGTCTCGAAGCAGCAAAGGGCATGGGTGAAATGGCTTCACCTAGGGGAGTATTGCTACAATACATCCTTCCACATGTCAATAAAGATGTCTCCATTTATGGTTGTCTATGGTTATGAGGCTCTTAGCTTTGCTGATTTGGTATTCGGTGATAGCAAAGCCCCTCAAGCCAAGGATTAGTTGCAGCAAATTCAAGATATTTTGAAGTCCTTGAGAAATAACCTTCAAATAGCACAAAATCAGCAGAAGATGTACGCTGATCAGCAGCATGTTGAGCGTTCATTTGAGGTTCAAGATATGGTTTATCTTCGACTGCAACCTTATAGACAATCTACTTTCAAGAAGAGTGGAGTTGAGAAGCTCAAACCTTGCTTCTATGGGCCATTCAAAGTCATTAGTAAGGTTGGAGCAGTAGCTTATGAGTTGGAGCTAGCATCAAGTAGCAGGGTTCACAATGTCTTCCATATGTCCCGCCTCAAGAAGGCACTTGGACACAATGTTGTTGCTTCATCACAATTACCACCTTTGGACGAAGAACAACTGGTTTTGATTGCAGAGGTGATTATTAATTCTAGAGAGCGTTCCTTGAGAAGAAGAACGATCAAAGAATATTTGGTAAAGTGGAAGAACTTGCCTTTGGAGGATGCAACTTGGGAGAATGATGAGATTTTGCAACATCCAGACTTGCGATTGCTTGAGGGAAAGCAATCTCGGGGAGGGCAGACTGTAATATCCCCTTCTCAATTGTGAGCAATTCAGTTGACCGTTGGCCTATTCTGGAGACCCGTAGGCTACTCAAAGGGTGAAAATTAGGGTTTCCTATTTTTGTGGAGATTGTTGCTTGAAGTTTGGAGATTGGTTTGCGGATTCTTTCTGGGTTTTCAGAGAGCTTTGTAGTGGTATGACATGCATTGTGATCCGAGCAACTTCATGAATTTACTATTTTTAGTAAATTCTATTTCTTGCAGGAGTCCTGTTGGCTTCGATACAGTTGGCTCTCTTCTTTAGCCAGTTCAATTGGTATTTTGAATTTTGGCCTTTGGGTGCATTTTCTGGAGAGATAAGTGATTTAAATAAGGTTATATTTTAATGTTATGTTTTCTCATTAACTCCTTGGCCTAGCTTTATCACTTTATGTTGTTTTAGAAAGGGGTACTTCAAGGGTGATTATCTCATTTAGAGATAATTTATATTTTTCTAAGGCCAAATTATCTGTTGGAGAAATGGGACGCCTACTTGAGGGAAAGATTAATTTTGATAAAGATGAAATATTTGCCTTATGAAAAAGGACGCCATCTTTGGAGGGAAAAGAGATGAAGTCGAATTTGAATTTGGGCGCCCTTCTTGAAGCTTCTAGAAGATTCTTCTCAAGTCTTTATAAGCAAGCCTCTGCTCTTCATTTGGGATCCCTTGTCTACCATATCGTTATGCTGCTGAATTGTTTTCAGGCACACGCTTCAAGGAAAGCATACCTCCTGGCATTGGCTCATCTTCTTGCTTGAGAGATAGCAACTAGTTGAGATAATAGTTTGTAATGGAGTCCCTTGCATTTGTAGTTGGGTTTCTTGCATTCGTAGTTCAGTTTTAGCAAGTGAAGTTTTGGTGTTGTTAGTTTTGCCATAGCTGATTGTAAGTTTCACTCATATCTTCAAAAATAAAAATATTTTCATTCTAGGTATCTTTCCATTGTGTATCTTTGATAGGGGTGACCCTTTGCCTAAAGTTGCAGATTTTTTGATGGAGAAATGAATTTTTAAGAAGTCGCCCTTCTTGAGGGTCGTACCATTCTGTCCTACCTGGCAAATGTTTAGAAAAAAATTTACAAGTTTTTAGAGTCATTTTCTGATTAGAATCTGGTCGCCATCTTCTTAGTGTTCATTTGCATCAGATTTTATGTCATTTGGACAAGTCTAGAGAGAGTTATGAGCATTTTAGTGAGTTACAGTGTTGCTGGTTATGCATTTTCAGTCATTGTTCAGTCATATCAGATTGTAAGATTTTGTCTTTGGGGTTGAGTTTGAGTATTGGAGTCTTGTTGTGCATTGGGAAGACATTATATAATATTTCAGCATTGATAGACTTCTAATTCAGTGTTCTTGGCAGGCAACTCTACTCATTGTAAGGCTGTTATAGTAGTACTTCAGCCATTTCTATTTCTTGCTAAGTTACATTGTATTCACACGGTTGTGGAAGAGACTAGCCCTCACTCAGTCTTCTTTGTAATGCATTAGATCCTCATCATCATATGATAGCGCCTAGCTCCCCTCGAGCTTGGAGTGCACATGCTTGATTAACGAGTTACTTTCAGCACTGCATTGTCATCAATAGAATCTCCACCATATGATAGCGCCATCCCCATCTTGGGTTTGGAGTGCACATGCTTGGTGTAGAGTTTACTTTCCAACATTGCATTTCTTTTCATAGTACCTCCGCCATATGGTAGCACCATTCCCACTTTGGGTTGGAGAGCACATTCTTGGCGTTGAGCTTCTTTCAGCATTGTAATACTTTCAAGTTGCTACTGATGACCCTCTTGCCATATGACAGAATCATTCTCATCTTGAGATTGAGTGCGCATTCTTGGAAAATAGTTAATTTCTGAGTGCTGGTTTTGGTCTAAGCTAACCTTAACGGGTGCTTATTGTACTAGTGTGTTCATTCAAAAATTGAAAAAAAATTGGCCAACACATTGCAACATCAGTTAGGTTTGTTGGAACAACTAGGTACATGTAGTGTAGAATTTTCAAAGGATCGCAAAGAAGCGCACATTCGTCCAACACACCCTGCACCAAAGAAGGAATGCCTAGGAGACGAAATGTGGAGGATGCACCTCATAGTTGTGAAGGGCGAAATTTATTCGAAAGAGCATAGCACCACATCATGTGACAATCAAAGGAGTGAGTTTCAAGAAGATAGTATGATTGAGCCAAAAGAAATTGAGGTTGAAAACGAAGTTCTGAACATTGCACCGAAGGAAGAAGTCATTGAAATGAAGGAAACAATGGAAGACGTTCAAGAGAATGAAGAAATTGCGAGCAATGATCAAGGTTCGGAAAACTGTCACGAAGACCTCTCGCTTGATGCTTCGTCAATCCAAGGAAAAGACGAAATCCTTGCTGAGCATTCATCCACACCACAAAGAGAAAATCCAAATGAAGAGCTGCAAGCCGTCATAAGAGAAGAAATTTCAAGTACCCTTGGAGAAAATGATCAAAAGGATGGGAAAACTAAAGAGCAAGTTGTGACATTAAAAGAAGTGTATGAAGAACAATCATCATATTTCAAATGCCCTGCCTCCCGCCCACAAACAGAACAATTTGAAGGGGCGCTACCCCTTATATTTGAAAACCAGCTTATTAAGGAATCCTTGAAGGACACGCTTACAAATGTGCACAAGGATGCTTGGTTTATTCAACCTGAGGATACGGACATAAAAGAGTTGTCCCGGGATTTCAAGGTTGAGTTAGAACTTCGTAAGCATGATGTTGGTGCAAGCAGAGTACTGTATCACCAACTACGACCTCCTGAAGGTGAATGGATAAGAGAAGAATGTCAACTTGAAGGCAAAGTACCACCTGATGAAGCAAAGAGTAATGAACAATTTGAAGGGGCGCTGAGTCTACTTCCAAGAAGGTCTCAAGATGAATCAACAAGTAAAATTTTGCATGTTATAGATGCAAATGGAAACACACATCACCAATGGCGACCTCCAGAGGATAAAGTGAGTGTTGGGAAACTTTATTCTGTGTTGGTGCAGTCACAAAACACACATCAACAGGGCGCTTTTGCTATTTTCAAGACATTTAGACCATGAATTAAACCTTACGTCTGACTCTTGATTCCGACAGTTCAGCAACTCAGATTAACCCGCTGACGGATTCGTTGCGAAGCCTGATCAAGTCTGAGACAAACATCCTAGGTATCACTTCATCAAAAACTTTCATCTGGCACCTCAAAAAGATGGGTGCCCCTGGCTAGCAGGCACGCTTTTTGCTTTAGTGCTGAGTCATTTTTTCATCTCCCTCATTTCTCGTTCAATCTTGATTTTCAGGTGCTAGACAGATCTTCCGGATTGGCTAATAGGCTCATCGCGAAGCTAATAGTATTCCAAAGAAGTCTTCTTGGAAGTGACAAATCTCGAAAAGGCAATCTAGGCTTCTGAAATCTAGGGCGCCCCTGGCCTCCAGCAGCTCTTTTGCTTCTAGAGTTAACAAAAAAATTTATGATTTTCACCATGACCAAAAATCCACTTCGAAACGAAGCATCATTTTGAACATATCTCGCCATAGAATCTTCGTTGGAGTGTTTTAAGCTTAGATTTTGACAACTGGTATCTGGCCATCTACCATTGACGACCTTGGAGGTCCTAACTTTTCACTTGAAAAAGTGAAAACTACCCACCAAACTTAAACTAACTTTCAACTGAATCTGACTTCACCACTGTGATCATGAAGTGAAATAAGCCAATCAATTCTGACAAGTTTCAATTTTTAGGGTTTTTGACCTAAAAATAGGGGTTCAAATACCCTAATTTTCAAAATTTCCAAATTTTACCAATATCTTCCAGACATCAAACTGACTAAAAGCCCATACTTGATTTGTCCAAAAATGATGTTTTGACATCATTTTAACAAGGTTAAAACCAATTTAAGCAAAATGCCTTAATGAAGCAAAAAATTTGGTTTGGGTACAACAATATGGAACACCTAATGAAGTGGAAAGGAAGACCAATAAAAGACTCTTCATGGATTTCACAAGCTAAGATAGAATGCAATGGATTTTCTACAAAACTAACAAAGTGCAAGACCCACTTTTCAAATAGCCCCAAGTGTCTAATGTTGGAGCATCCCAATAAATCTTACCGCATTTCACTGCACAACCTTAATTTGGCTCGTGGAGAAAATCTAGAACCCAACATCTTATCTGCACCTTATCCAAAGTTCAACGATGTTGGATCAATCTACCAAAATATATCATCATCTAAAGTTCACAACACAAAACAATTAGCACACAGTTCACTAGGCGAAAAATGCAGAACTCTTTCGTACCTTGCAGAATCAAACCCGACATATCACAAGGCAGAATGGGACAGAGTAACCTTTAAACAAAACCACAATGCATTTCATTAACTCTTGGAGCTTCAACACCGATATAAGGCCAACCTAAATGTTTCACATTGGGTGTTAGGTCACCTTGCGACCAATGTGGATCATTCCTAAGTCTTGGACCAGATATATAAACATCCCTTGCATTCATGGAGAATTGGTTAATGGGTAAATAGCCTACAAATGGAAAGTTAGCACAACTAGGCGGTCATTAGCATAAAAGTGAAGTTTTGTTTTTAAGTTGTTCATATATTTGTATGTGAGATTGTAATAAGCCTGAGGCAGCCTGTGATCCAATCTGTAATCTGCATGTAGCAAGAAAATAAGCATTTTGCTATCATTTTATTGTGTTGAATCAATGAGAATTTCTTTTTGTTCTATAATATTTTCATTGTGTTAACTCTCGGTTCGACGGCTGGACAACCTTCTCCTTGGACCCTCCATCTGTAAATACACCAAGTTATTCATCTTGAGTTTATGGTTGAGAAAAACACAATTAAATAGACTAACTTTGTGAACCTCTGCATTGATGCTCGTTATTTATTAAAAGTAATAACTTTGCATATTTCTTTCACTATTTATTTTCTCAAATTGTCTTATGTTTCTCCATTTTATTCATTTCCCATTGAGATACAATATTAGTCTTGTAATGTCCCCATTTTAAGCACTACACTTTTCAGTGATTGATGGCTTTTTCCCGGTGTGCTGTCGGATGATCAGAGGCAAAATTAGGGTTTTCGACTGTTTGGTGGCTTCTTTTGAGGATTCAAGGGTTTGCATGATGGAGCTTGGATGTTTGGATTCTGGATTCCTTCTTGGTTTTCAGAGAGCTTCACAGAGGTATGACATGCAACGACGTCGGGCAACCTTTTCGAATTTACTATTTTTAGCAAGTTATGATGGCTACATCCTGGAGTTTGGGATTTTGGATTGCGGATTCTTTCTAGGTTTTCAGAAAGCTTCGCAATGGTGTCGCATGCACTTTGTTCCGAGCAACATTCCGAATTTACTATTTTTAGTAAATTCTATATTTAGCAGTGGTCCAGCCAACACCAGCTCAGTCAACCTTCCTCTTCTGGCAGTTCATTGGGTAATTCTGATTTTTGGCTTAAGGGGTTTATTTTGGAGAAATAAGTTATTTTAAGTCAATAATGTTTTATTTTATAGAATAACCCCTCGTCCTAGTAATATGACTTAAAAGTTGTTTTAAAGAAGGGGACTTGGAGGGTGGTCATCACATGATGAATTATTTTGATCTTTCTAAAGTCTAAATGCTCAAGTGAAGTTGGACGCCAACTTTTGAGGAGAAGATAATTTTAATTTAATAAAAAAAGTCAAATATTGCCTTGATGAAGGGGACGCCATTCCTAGAGGGAAATAAGGTTATTTCAAATTTGAAAATTAGGGCACCACTTCTAGAAGATTCTGGAGATTCCTTGCTGAGTCTATAAAAGGAGACCTCTTCTCTTTATTTTATGGTCTTATGACTTGAGTAATGTTATGCTGCCGAAATGGTATTGGGATTGCTTCGAGGAATGTATGCCTCCTAGCCTTGGCTCGACTTCTTGCTTGAAAGATAGCAACTAGTGGAGAATTAGTTTGTAGTTGATTGAGTTCTTGTAGTGAGAGATTGCATTGTAGAAGTTTTTATGCATTTGTAGTCCAGTTTGAGCATGTTAGTGAATTTTTGGAGTTACTAACTTCAAGTAGCTGAAAGTTGTTTTTGCTCATATTTCAAAAAAATACAAAAATAATCATTCTGGGTATTGCTGCCATCTCTTTCTCTATGTAGGGCGACCATTTGTGCAAAGTTTGGTGATTTTTAATGAAGAATCTGATTTTATCTTGTTGGTAGAACATTTTTGGAGGTTGTACTATTCTGTCTTGCCTGGCAAATGTTTAGAAAAAAAAATACTTCAATTTGTCAGTTGTTTCTTTGTCTAGTCTTCATTGTCATCATCCTAGCATTCGTTTGCACCAAATTTCATGTTATTCTGGCAAGTATTGAGTGAGTTGTGAGCATTTTAGTGGATTCTAGGGTTGCTGGTTATGCATATTAAGTTGTTTTTCTGTCATATCAGCTTGCGTAAAGTCTATCATTTGAGTTGGGTTTGGGTTGAAAGTCTTTGTGATCATTGAGGAGACATTATACTATATTGCAGCATGGTTAGACTTTCTTATTCTATGTATTTGGCAAGCAAATCTCTAATTATTGTAAGCTGAACAGTAGTACTGTCAGCAATCTTACTTCTTCTCTTTATTTCATTGTAATACCCACTGGATAAGTGGAAGAGGCTGGCTTGCCGCCTATCTTACTTTGAATATTGCATTGTAATACTTAGCATCTCCGTCATATGGTAGCTCCAATTCTATCTGGGGTTGGGAGGCACATTCTTGACGTCGAGTTACTTCAGCATAGTAGTTGGTAGGGATCCTCTGACCATATGTTTGTCCACCTTGGGCACATTCTTGGTTAGAGTTACTCTTTCAGCATTGCATTGAGATCCTCTGACCATATGCTCGTCGTCATCTAGCGCATCCTTGGTTAGAGTTGAATTTGCATCGCTTTGGTTTTTAAGTGCTAACCCTAACGGGTGCATGTTGTTGTAATTGCATTCAAAAAATTGAAAAAAATTGTTTCGGAATATTTCAATGGTATCAAAGCCAAGATCCTGCCATCCTGTGAAAAAGACAGAGCCAATTGACAGAGTAATCAGTTTCTACACCAGAGGTCAGAATAGAGTTCAGTTCAGTTTAGAAGTGGCAGTTAAACATGGCTAACAAAGAAGAGATAAAGCTGGAACAAACACTTTATATGGCTGGAAATAGACTTGACAAAGAATTTCAGTCAAGGGAAGATGAGGAGAATAATCTTCAAGTGCTGGAGCAAGGTTTGAGACAGGTGAAGCAGTCACCTTCTGAACGTATGCAGTTGGCATTGGCACCTGCAGTTCACCTTTCAAATCAGCCCTATTGGCTAGGTTATCCAAATGAAGAAACCAAGTTGCTGATTTCTTCTTGCTTCATGGAGTTGATGAGAATGCTGGTTCCTATGACACCCTATGATGATGAAACCATGAAAATCATTCTGAATATGATTGTAGAAAGTTTCCAAGATCTTGATGAAACTGGAAGCAGTCTATTTGCTAGAAAGGTTGCTATCTTAAAGACATTTTCAGATCTCAGGGTAAGTAACTTGCTATTAGCCTTGGGAATGCATGATCAGATTTATCACTTGTTCCATTACCTCTTCATATCCACTTGGAGCGAACAAGAAGAGGATGTTATTGCAGCTGTGAAGAAAAGGATTCTCCTATTGTTGCTATGCTGATCAAGGAATTATTTAATCAATGTGAAGAGAAATTGAAATCACTTTTGGAGAAGTCTGAGCAAGATGCAGGAAAAATTAGTGGTCTTGATGATAGAGATAATTCCAAAGAGTCCATACAAGATCATATTGCAGATTTGGTAAAGAAGGATTCTCTTCATGTTGCTGCCCCAACTTCTCAAGAAGTTCTACATGAAAAAATCAATGACATACTTCCTCATGGTGAAGATAATGACAGTGAAGTTTTCAAAACAACAAGCAATGAAGATTCTTCATTTCATTATGATGGTGACATTGGGTTTGAGCAGCAAACTGAGCCATTCGAGAGAAATGTTTTTGATGATATCAGCTTAAGTGATTGGGGACTTGACTTATTCAAAGAGTCATCACTACAAAGGGAGCATGATAAGTTTTTCCCAGTTGATCATCTTAATCAACCCACTAGCATTTGGGATCCGGGTGTGTTGGCAGCAAGGTATGAAAGAGAACCATTGTGGGATGAATTTCCCTTTGATCCTGATGAAGAACAAGAACTAGATTGCATGACAAATTATGAGGTGGCCACAGAAGGAGAAGTAGTTTTTGATGAAGAAGCTTGCCCTGAAAAGCTCCATGGTGATCCCTTCGAGTTGGGTGCAGCCACCAAGCAGGATGTTGGTACTTCCAAAACGTTCAGAACAACATTCAATGATTCTTCGTTCGGGATAGGGGCTGTCATAGTTTTTGATCAAGAAGACAGTGAGGTGGATGAAGAGCTAGAAGACCTTTTGGCTCTTGAAGAAGAAGGGGGTAAAGTGGTTTTAGAACACAAGGCTGATGTATCAATTAAAGAAGCTGATTGCAAGCATTGGGTTGAAAAATTTGTGAAGTATGATGTTTTTTATGACAATGAGCATTCTCCACTTGTCAATGGTGAAGTACAAGAATGTTGGAGCAGCAATGAAGGCAGCAAAGACAAGAAACTAAGTTCTGATTTTCAGTTGCAGCCTAGCAATAATTCACCATCTTCACATTTCCATGAAGGGAAAGGTCAATTCAAGGTGCCCTTTGACAAGGAAGTGCAAACTCTATCCATGTTTGATCACACACTTAGCTTGGTTGAAGAGCTTTACTAGAAGGCCCAGCTTGAAGAGAGACAAAGAGGAGTGAAAGATGAAGTTGCTCTTTCCAATTTGCAACTTATCAGAAACTCTTTGGTAACCTTGAAGTCCAAGTACATGCACTTGATTGAAGATCATGATCACACCATTGAAGTTGCAAAGAAGACCATTTGTGCTTCTCAAGATAGAGGGAGGAAGTTTGATGAACTTTCTCTAGAGCTTGAATCAACAAAGGCTACATTAGAAGAAACTCAAATGGCATTAATGGAAGTAGGAAATCAGTTTGTTGATTTCAAATTCTTCACGGAGCAAGAGAATGCACATAGAGCCGAAGAAATCAAGCAAGTAATTGGTGAGTTTGATAGTCTTCGAGAGGAGTTTGACCTAGAAGGTCTCACAAGAAGGACTGAAGGTGCAAGTGCAGAGTTGGATCAGCAAGATGGAAGGAATAACTTTCAAGTTTTTGACAATCCTCTCTTTGAAGAGGGTGATGAGGAAATCTCTTTTTTCACCATTGTTGAAGAGGGAAGTTCTAGCACTCTTCTAGCAATGGAACGATGATACATGAGCTACATAATGAAGACTCCACTGCTGTTCCTAGTCTTTCCATTCTTCAGAAGGTGGAAAATCAAGAACCATGGAGAAATGAGGTCACTAATCTTGACTGGCAACAAAGAGTTGATTGGCACTCCGATGAAGTTTCCACGTGGGAGGTGTCTAAGCAAGGAAATTTCAACATCTATGACATCAAGGTTTTGATGAGACCAATCTTGGTAGCTGCTAGTCACTCCATTACAGCAACAAGGAGTGAAGATTTCAGACCTACTACTCAGGGGGAATGGGAGAAAGGTGAACCAGAACTTGGTGTTTGCATTCTTGACAATCCACCCCTTGGGTGGAATGATGTTTGGCCTCATACTAATCAGTTTTGGGAGTTGAATCTGAAGTCTTTCTATGTTTCATACTCCAATGTGGTTGAAGCTTTCATGGCTAAGCTTCACGGGGACACCAGTTTCGTGAGATTGCACTTGGTTCTCACTAGCACTTGGGGATATGTTGAGATTTCTTTGTAGTATGTTGAAAATCACTTTCAGTTGGGTATCCATGCTTGGAATTCTCAACATGGGTTGATAGAGTTTATTACATATGGAAAGAACTTTTGGAGGGATAAGGATCCAATTTCCAGTTTTGTTGATATTGTTCCCTTATTTTCCAGCCACTTGATGGTTTCATTTGTTCATCAACAAATGGATTGGAGAGAAATCTTGAGTATGGGTTGGAGAGATGAACAGTTGGTTACTCTTGGCAGTGATCCTCAGCCAAGACAAGGGCAAATATTGAGACACGAGCCTGTTGGTTGGAGGCAGACCAGCCACTTTACTTGTGGAGTTACTCTCATTTGGGAGAGTTTGGCCATCACTACTTGTCAAAAAGGTGGTAATTTCCAGTTGGAGATTACTCTAGTGTGTTTTCCTGCCATTTTTGAGGTGTTATCTTGCAACTCAATGCTCATCTCATACACTCACACTTGGGAATTTCTTTGGTGCTGTTGTTTTTCCTTGTGTGAAGTACTAAAATCATACTACACTTCACTGACTTCAGCCTTGAACAACAGAGATTATTTGTTTCTTCACGCCTATCCTACACTCAGAGCTCATCTTATGGAGGTTTGTGCAGCAAATTTTGATAGTTTCTTTACTATACTGGTTCTGGATAGCGAACTTCCACCTACTTTGGCTTTCCATTCTGAGACTCTTGGAGTTGGAACTGTAAGAGTGATTAGAAGTCTTCATGGTGGTGTCAGTATAATTCAGTTGATGCATAGTAGCTCCATGAGGAGACATGAGTATGAGTTTATTGAGCTCTTGCAAAGGATTGCTTTCTTCCTTGCAAGAAGATTTGAAGATGTCACATTTGCTATCAGGGATTTGTTTGTTACCATGTGGAGGTATGCTGAGGAGTTCGATTTTGAGTTGAGTAGACTATCTTTTCTATTGCCTAGGATTATGATAGACAGTGGTATGATTGATATTTTTGACTCAGAACATTTTGGACGTGAGACATTGCATGATACTGATCTCAGTCCTTTAAGATTTTTCAATTTGAGTATCTTGGATGGTAACATTTTGGAGTTACAAGGGAGGTTAGTGCAGAATTGGCATGATGTTTTCACTGAGGTGATCAGAGTGGTGCAGCATCAGCATGGTGGGTCCTTCTTGAGACAGACTTGTGACCCTAGGATCATACTTGTTGGGGCATTGATCGGTTCTCTATTTTTTGGAGTTGTGGTGGCATTGCTTGAGGACAAGCAATTTTGGGAAGGGCGGACTGTAATGTCCCCATTTTTAGCACTACACTTTTCAGTGATTGATGGCTTTTTCCCGGTGTGCTGTCGGATGATCAGAGGCAAAATTAGGGTTTCCGACTGTTTGGTGGGTTCTTTTGAGGATTCAAGGGTTTGCATGATGGAGCTTGGATGTTTGGATTTTGGATTCCTTCTTGGTTTTCAGAGAGCTTCACAGAGGTATGACATGCAATGACGTCGGGCAGCCTTTCCAAATTTACTATTTTTAGCAAGTTATGATGGCTACATCCTGGAGTTTGGGATTTTGGATTGCGGATTCTTTTTGGGTTTTCAGAAAGCTTCGCAATGGTGTCGCATGCACTTTGTTCCGAGCAACTTTCCGAATTTACTATTTTTAGTAAATTCTATATTTAGCAGTGGTCTAGTCAGCACCAGCTCAGTCAACCTTCCTCTTCTGGCAGTTCATTGGGTAATTCTGATTTTTGGCTTAAGGGGTTTATTTTGGAGAAATAAGTTATTTTAAGTCAATAATGTTTTATTTTATAAAATAACCCCTTGTCCTAGTAATATGACTTAAAAGTTGTTTTAAAGAAGGGGACTTGGAGGGTGGTCATCACATGATGAATTATTTTGATCTTTCTAAAGTCTAAATGCTCAAGTGAAGTTGGACGCCAACTTTTGAGGAGAAGATAATTTTAATTTAATAAAAAAAGTCAAATATTGCCTTGATGAAGGGGACACCATTCCTAGAGGGAAATAAGGTTATTTCAAATTTGAAAATTAGGGCGCCACTTCTAGAAGCTTTTGGAGATTCCTTGTTGAGTCTATAAAAGGAGACCTCTTCTCTTCATTTTATGGTCTTATGACTTGAGTAATGTTATGCTGCCGAAATGGTATTGGGATTGCTTTGAGGAATGTATGCCTCCTAGCCTTGGCTCGACTTCTTGCTTGAAAGATAGCAACTAGTGGAGAATTAGTTTGTAGTTGAGTGAGTTCTTGTAGTGAGAGATTGCATTGTAGAAGTTTTTATGCATTTGTAGTCTAGTTTGAGCATGTTAGTGAATTTTTGGAGTTGTTGACTTCAAGTAGCTGAAAGTTGTTTTTGCTCATATTTCAAAAAATACAAAAATAATCATTCTGGATATTGCTGCCATCTCTTTCTCTATGCAGGGCGACCATTTGTGCAAAGTTTGGTGACTTTTAATGAAGAATCTGATTTTATCTTGTTGGTAGAACATTTCTGGGGGCCGTACTATTATGTCTTGCCTGGCAAATGTTTAGAAAAAAAAATACTTCAATTTGTCAGTTGTTTCTTTGTCTAGTCTTCATTGTCATCATCCTAGCATTCGTTTGCATCAAATTTCATGTTATTCTGGCAAGTATTGAGTGAGTTGTGAGCATTTTAGTGGATTCTAGGGTTGCTGGTTATGCATATTAAGTTGTTGTTCTGTCATATCAGCTTGCGTAAAGTCTATCATTTGAGTTGGGTTTGGGTTGAAAGTCTTTGTGATCATTGAGGAGACATTATACTATATTGCAGCATGGTTAGACTTTCTTATTCTATGTATTTGGCAGGAAAATCTCTAATTATTGTCAGTTGAACAGTAGTACTGTCAGCAATCTTACTTCTATTTATTTCATTGTAATACCCGCTGGATAAGTGGAAGAGGTTGGTTTGCCGCCTATCTTACTTTGAATATTGCATTGTAATACTTAGCATCTTCGTCATATGGTAGCTCCAATTCCATCTAGGGTTGGGAGGCACATTCTTGACGTTGAGTTACTTCAGCATAGTAGTTGGTAGGGATTCTCTAACCATATGTTCGTACACCTTGGGCACATTCTTGGTTAGAGTTACTCTTTCAGCATTGCATTGAGATCCTCTGACCATATGCTCGCCGTCATCTGGTGCATCCTTGGTTAGAGTTGAATTCTGCATCGCTTTGGTTTTCAAGTGCTAACCCTAACGGGTGCATGTTGTTGTAATTGCATTCAAAAAATTGAAAAAACTTGGTTCGGAATATTTTAGGTTTCTAATTCAGCTAGAAGTTTGCATCCATTGCTCTTTTCCATTTAAATCTTTGTTTACAGTAGAATACTAACCTCTATTTTGGCAACTAGAAATTTGTGCTTGATTTGTTTATCCTCCTTAAATCTATAAATCCCATTATAGACCTAGTCTTTTGATAGTCCACTGCTTGCATCTAGGGAAAAGAGGTAGTCAAATTCTATATTTATATCTATGAAAAACCCCCTATGAAATCATGTACAACATGCATACTTGTAATTCTATTAGTTTTAGGTTTAGTTAGATTTCAAAGAGTTTCCCTTATAATCTGAAGAAGAATTCTACCACAAACTATTCCATTGTGTTGTGTAGCAATACTAACCTTTATTTTATTTTATCTAGTAGAAAGTTGTGCTCATTTGTGCTTGAATTGTTTGTCCTCCTTAAATCTATAAATATCATTGCAAGCCTTGGCTGTTAAGAATCCAACACTTGCATTCAAGGCAAAACATAGTCAAATTAGATATTTGCATTTATGCAAAACACCCCATGAAATCTTGTACAATATGTGCAAACTTGTAAATTCTATTAGTTTTAGGTTTGGTTAGATCTCAAGAAACTTTCATAAACAAATTAAAATGCTAATAGGGGTGCCTTTGTTTATGGCTATAGATTTGTGTTTTGTTGAGTGGTGTTGTGGGTTGTTCAACTGATTTTTGGTGTTGCACCCTATTGTCTTTCAATTCAAACTGTTAAGGTAGTTTTACTGTGATTATTTCCTTTTGTAGGCAGGGGTCCCTATAGATACCCCACTTAATAATAATTTAAAAAGAAAGCATCTAATTCTTATAAGTTGTGCATGACAAAGGGATTTAGTGCAAAGGAATAAGAAGGCAATCCCTCTAAAGGGATACAAAACCAAGAAAATTGGCATAATGCTCAATTATCCCTTGTTGGGAATTTAACCCAATATGACCAATAATTGAGCATAAAGAACTTTAAGGTTATGTAATCCAAATTCCAATTATGCCGTTTCAATTCAATTAGAAAAACATTATGGAAGAACATGAAATCATACACAATCAACAATGTAATGAAAGTGAAACACAAGGATTTAACCTAGAAAAAACTATCAAGAAAAAAACCAACCAAAAAAGAGAGGTAACAATTGTATGAATTTGTCAAAGTAGAATCCAAATACAATAAGTATAATTATTTACCTTCCTCAATCTGCAAAATTCAATGTACAACCTTACACACTTCACATCATCAAGCACTAATCAACCTATTCCATCTATATCATGCACTATATGTAGGCCCTAGTCATTTCTCCTAGAATCCCAACCAACTCAACACTAACTGACTGTTGAATGCCAACCATCACACAAACGAACCATGATTGCACCGTGATGTCATACTTGTCAAATGTCAATCCAATGAGACTTCTTCAAACAAACAATATACTCCTACTCTTAGATATTCCCACAATGAGTTAGTCATTTGTTATTGACTAATATACCTAATAGTGAAACTTGTTTTCATACAATACCTCAAAGACCACTAATAAAGCACTAATCAACCTATTCCATCTATATTGTGGACTAGATATAGACCCTATGTCATTTCTCCTAGAATCCCAACCAGCTCAACTCTAACTACTTGTTGAATGCCAACCATCACACATACAAACCATAATTGTATCGTGATGTCATACTTATCAAATGTCACTCCAATGAGACTTCTTCAAACAAACAATCTACTCCTAATCTTAGGTATTCCCACAATGACTTAGTCATTAGTTATTGAATAATACAACTAATAGTGAAACATGTATTCCTACAATACCTCAAAGAACAAACCCATGGCTTGTGGTAGCAAAGACAACCTTCTAATCACTTGTCATAATCCTTAACACCTCTCAAAATATCTACCTATCCTTTGCTATCGTCACATGCACTCCAACAATGTTGCACATGCACCTACATTCCCATACTACAACAACGTAATATGTACATATTGTGGTAGCTATAACACAACCAAACCTCATGTGATTGCTACCATGAGTTCACCAAGGTCCTATTGATGTGATTTTTGTGACCGCACCAATCAGCAGAACAAAGTAATCCGAAGGTGTAATGTCCCCTTCTCGAGCATGATCTTCTCTGATGACCGTTGGCCTATTCTGGAGACCCGTAGGCTACTGGGACGGTTTGATTAGGGTTTCTTGTGTGGGGGTTGCGGTTGCTCGTGAATTGGTGTTCGAACTGCGCATTCCTTCTGGGTTTTTTGTGGGCTTCGCAGTGATATGTTTCTCTGGGCATTCTGAGCACTTTCTGGAATTTACTATTTTTAGTAAATTCTATTTCTGGCAGTGGTCCTTTTGGTCTCGGCAAAGTTGACTTTCCTCTTCAGTCGACTCAATTGGTTTATTCAGATTTTGGCTTCGGGATGCAGTTTCGGAGAGATAAGTTCATTTCACTTAAATAACATTATATTTTAATGTTATATTACCCCTTGGCCTAGTCTATTGACTTAATGTTGTTTTAAAAAGTGGTCTTTTAAGGGTGGTGCCATCATTGAGATTATTTTATAATTATTAAGGTTGAATTAAAGCCTTAAGTTGGATGCCATTATTAAAGTGATGAATTTAATTAAAAGAAGTCAAATTGAAGCTTTGAAGAAAGGGACGCCATCTTTTGGAGGATTAGGGTTTGACTCTGAAAAGAAGGTTAGGGTTTCGAGAAGGTCAACGACAAATTATAAAAGGAAGCCTTTGGGTCTCTTTTCATCATCTTTGGTCTATGCTATTGTTATGCTGCCGAAATGGTTGTTGGATTGCTTCGAGGAATGAATGCCTCCTAGCCTTGGCTCGACTTCGTGCTTGAGAGATAGCACCTAGTGGAGAGGTTTGCTTATTTTGAGTGTTTTTGGTAGTAAGGTTTGCATTGTAGTGTTGTTTTTCCATTAGAAGTTCAGTTTATTGCATTTTATGTCATTTTCCGGAGTTGCTGATAACAGGGCTGAATCTGTAGTTTCACTCATAAATCAGAAAACAAAAATAATCTCATTCTGGGTATTGTGTCATTGCATCTTATTGGTAAGGGCGCCCCTTCATGAATATTTGCAGATTTTAATACGAAGCTTATGATTTTATAATGCAAATTTGTCATTCCTCGAAGGCCGTACTTTCTGGAGTGCCTTGGAATTCGTGTCATTAATTAATAACCATTTTTAGATGCCATTTCTTATTACTAAGTTAGGCGCCATCATTTTGAGGGTCTGTTGCATCAGATTTGAGATCATTTGGGTGAGAAATGAGAGAGTTATGAGCATATTGCTAGGGATCTGTGTTGCTGGTTTTTAATTTAAAAGTGCAGATTTGCAAAAATCAGAATTATTATTTTGGTCCTTGAGAGAGTTATTGATTTGGCATCTTTAATCAAGCCAAGGAGAGTTCTTTATATGATGTAGTGCTAATCTTTCAAATTCCTATGCTCTTGGCAGGCGAATGAGCTTCATTTTGTAAACTGGCAGTAGTACTGGCAGTAGTTCTCAATCTTGTTCAATTCTGATTTGTAATGCTCACTTTACATTCTGAGGTTGTTTTGTAATATCTTACATCTCCGCCCTATGGTAGCTCCTTTCCCACTCTGGGTTAGAAAGCACATTCTGGGTGTCGAGTTACTTTCAGCATTCTATCTTATTTCCCTTCAAGCATTGTAATTTCTGTTATCTCCGCCATATGGTCGCCTCATTTCCGTATTGGATTGAGTAGCACATACTTGGTGTTGAGTGTGCTTTCAGTATAATAGATTGTAGAGATCCTCTGACCACATGCTCGTCGTTCGCCGGCGCATTCTTGGTTAGAGTTCTTGCATAAGCATTTTGATTAAGACCCTCTGACCAATGCTCACACCTTGCCCACATCGGGATCCTGGTGTACATTCTGGTTAGGGTTGCTTCAGCATCGTTTTGGTTTAGCTGCTAACCTTAACGGGTGCATTGGTTTGTAATTTGCAATTGAAAAAGTTGAAAAAATTTGGCTCGGAATATTTCAGTGGTATCAGAGCCGAGGTCTTAAGGTCGAGACCCGCGAAGCGTGGTGGGCTGTAATGTCCCTTGTGTGTGGCTGGGTGCGTCCCGACGGCCACGTGTCCGACGGGCTTGCGTAAGACCCTAGATTCTCCGGTGGTGGCTTCAGTGGTGAAAGATTCCTCCCTAGTTGTCGCCCTTAACACCCTAGGTAGCCGCCCTTACTAACAGGCCGGTCTTTTGGTGTAGTGGTTGGGCCTTAGTGGTATCAGAGCCAAGATCCTGCCATCCTGTGCCCAACAAAGTTCATTTGACAGTCGAAGGATAGAGAAATCAATTTCTACACCAGAGGTCAGAACGGAGTTCAGCTCAGTTTAGAAGTGGCAGATAAACATGGCTAAAAGAGAAGAGATAAGCTGGAACAAACACTTTTTGAGACCGGAAACAGACTTGACAAAGAATGTAAGTCAAGGGAAGATGAAAGGAATAATCTTCAAATATTGGAACAATGTTTGAGACAGGTGAAGCAGTCACCTTCTGAATGGATGCAGTTGGCATTATCACCGGCATTTCACCTTTTAGTTCAGCCCTATTGGCTGGGACACCCAAATGAAGAAATCAAGCTGCTGATTACTTCTTGCCTCATGGAGTTGATGAGAATTGTGATTCCCCTAATGCCTTATGATGATGAAACTATGAAAAAGATTCTTCATAGAATTGTTGGAAGTTTCCAAGAACTTGATGAAACTGGGAGCAGTCTACATTCAAGAAAGGTTGCTATCTTAAAAACATTTTCAGAACTCGGGATAAGTAACTTGCTAATAGACTTGGAAATGCATGATCAGATCGATCACTTGTTCCGTTACCTCGTCAAATCCACTTGGAGCAAACAGGAAAAGGATGTTATTGCAGCTGTGAATAATATTCTTGTTCTCACTATTAATGAGGCTGATGAAATTCGACCTAGTGTCCAATCCTTCCTCTTGGACGCATACGAACATGAAGAAGAGGGTTCTCCTATTGCTGCTATACTGATTAAGGAGTTGTTTAATCAATGTGAGGAGAAATTGGAACCACTTTTAGTGAAATTAGAGCATGTTGTAGGAAAGATTAATGGTCGTGAAGATGGTGATGATTCCAAAGAGTCCATACCAGATCATGTTGACGATTTGGTAAAGATGGATTCTCTTCAAGTTGCTGTCCCAACTTCTCAAGAAGTTCTACACGAAGACATTAGCATAATACTTCCTCATAAAGAAGACAATGATAGTGAAGTTTCCAAAACAGCAAGCAATGAAGATTTTTCAATTCACTATGGTGGTGACCTTGGGATGGAGCAGCAAACTGAGCCATTGGAGAGAAATAATTTTGATGTTATCAACTTAAGTTATGTGGGGGTTGACTTAGTTAAGGAGTCATCACTTCAGGAGGAGCATGAAAAGTTTTGTCCGGTTGATCATCCGAATCAACCCACTAGCATTTGGGATCCGGGTGTGTTGGCACCAAGGTATAAAAGAGAACCGTTGTGGGATGAATTTCCCTTTGATCCTGATGAAGAACAAAAATCAGATTGCATTGCAAACTATGTGGTAGCCTTTGGAAGGGAAGTTGTCTTTGAAGAAGAAGAGTGTTCAATGAAGCACCATACTGATCTCTTTGAAGTGGTTGCAGCCACTAAAGAAGAAAATGTTTCTACGGAAACTTTCCGAACAGCAGATGATTATGATCAATTGAGCAAGTTGGATGCTGGCATAATGTTTGATCAAGAAGACAGTGATGAAGAAGAAGAGCTAGAAGACCATATGGTTCTTGAAGATGTAGAGTTTGAAGGTGTTACTAAGCACGAATCTGATTTTTCAGTGCATGAAGTTGATTGCAAACTTAGGGTCGAAGAAATTGTGGAACGTGTTCCTCTCCATGACATTGAGCATTCTCCTCTAGTTGATGGTGAAAGACACGAAAGCTGGAACAGCTATGATGGCAGCGAAGACTTAAAACAAAGTTCTGATTTTGAAAGTCAGCCAACCAGCAATCCACCATCTTTGCATATTCTTGAGTGGGAAGAACAAGTCAAAGAGTCCTTTAAGAGGGAAGTGCGAGTTCTATCCCAATTAGATCGCACTCACAGTTTGATTGAAGATCTCTACTGGAAGGCTCAGCTTGAAGAGAGAAGAAGAAGAGTTAAGGATGAAGTTGCTCTTCTCAACTTGCAACTTGTCAGAGACTCTTTGGAAGCGTTGAAATCAGATTGTATACACTTGATGAAGGATCGGGATCATACCGTTGAATTTGCAAAAAAGACCTTCAGTGTTTTCCAAGGAAAAGAGAGAAAGGTTGATGAGCTTACTCATGAGCTTGAATCAACAAAGGCTATGTTAGAAGAGACTCAAGTAGCATTAATGGAGATAGAAGGTCAGTTTGCTGATTTCAAACTTTCCAAGGAACAAGAGAATGGACATAGAGCTGAAGAAATCGAGCAAGTGATTAAAGAGCTTGATAATCTTGAAGGAGAGTTTGATCTTGAAAGTTTCACTAGAAAATCAAAGATCACTAGTGCTGATTTGGAGCAGCAAGATGGAAGGAACGACTTCCTAGTGTTTGACATTCCTCTTTTTGAACTAGGTGAAGAGGGAGCTTATGAGAAACATTCCTTTGAGATAGATGATGGGATTTCAAGCCTTGAGGAAATCTCTTATGACATCATTGTTGAAGAGGGGAGTTCTAGCACTTCTTCTAACAATGGAACGAGGATGCATGAGTTGCATAACGAAGAACTCACTGCTGCTCCTAGTCTCCCCATTCTTCAGGAGGTGGAAAATCAAGAAGCTTGGTGGAATGAAGTCACTAATCTTGATTGGCAGCAAAGAAATGATTCGCACTCCGATGAAGAGTTCATTCATTTTCTGATGGGGATACTTGTCAGGTTCCTATCGGGCTTCATGCTTACACCATATTCTCTAAGAGTAACTAACTTCATAATGGAGTTCGATGAAGGATCCATAGAATCCTTCTAGCAATTCTTCTCTCATGATTTTGAATTTGACTTTCTCAACGAATTCAGATTTGTTGAGTACTTCTTGGAGTTTCAGGGTGCGATGATTCAAATAGAACGTATTTCCCAAAGCGTTCTAGTAAAAGTAATTCTCCATTTGCGGAATGACTCTTCTTTACTTATGATGTGGGGCCCTGGTATCAGCTCGCTTTTGATATGTGTCAAGAAGGTGTGTTGGAGTGATGAGCCTCAAATTCACTGTCCTTTGGATCTTGTTACCTTCTTTATCAGTCATTTGAAGTTCACTCCTAATGATCAATGGGAGTTTTGGAGAGAAAAGTTGAACAAGGATTGGTACTTGACTGTGATGGGATCTTCAATGGGTCTATCCTCAGCGGTAAATTTGAGCAGACATGATATTTTGAGTGCTGATTTTCAGTTTTGCAGCAGCTATCTATCTCCTTGGATGCTGATTTTCATAAAATCAGATTTCAAGTTGACCATTTCAGTCTGGCTGGGTTGCTGGTTCATTCAATTTCAAACCTTCCAGTCTCTTTCGAGGGACAATTTATGGTTTCACATGAGAGAATTGGTGGTGTGGGCTGAGCACATTCAGTATTTGGAAAGAAACCATACTCATTCTAATGGTTTTCTTGGTACATATTCATGTACAAATAATTGGGGCGCCAGACCATCGCTCGACTTGGCTTGGCATTTCGAGACTCCTACTGCTGAGATCGTGTTCAATGCCTTGATTCTACATTCTGAGACTCTTGGAGTTGGAATTGTGAGAAACTTCTTCAGACTTCTTAGTTGTTCCATGATAAATCAGCAGAGGCATAGGGAATTCATGTGGAATCATGAGTTTGAGTTTGTTGAGTTCTTGCAAAGGAAAGCTTTCCTCTTTGCAAGAAGAGTTGAAAATGTCACATTTGCAGTCATGGTTTCGTTTGTTACGATGTGGAGGTGCGCTGAGGAGATTGATTTTGAGTTGGGTAGCCTATCTTTCTTCTCGCCTAGAATTGTGGTTGACAATGGTATGGTTGATATTGTTGACTTTGGGCATCTTGGACATGAGACGTTACTTGATATTAATCTCAGTCCTTTAAGATCTTTAAGATCTTTCAGTTTGAGTATCATAGATGCTAACACTTTGGAGTAACACGGAGAGTCAGTGCAGCATTGGCATGATATTTTCATTGATGTGATCAGAGTGGTGCAGCATCGGCATGGTGGGTCCTTCCTGAGACACACTTGGGAACCAGGGATCATACTTGTTTGCGTATGGATTAGTTTTAAAATTTCTGGAGTTGTGGTGGTATTGCTTGAGGGCAAGCAATTTTGGGAAGGGCGGATTGTAATGTCCCCTTCTCGAGCATGATCTTCTCTGATGACCGTTGGCCTATTCTGGAGACCCGTAGGCTACTGGGACGGTTTGATTAGGGTTTCTTGTGTGGGGGTTGCGGTTGCTCGTGAATTGGTGTTCGAACTGCGGATTCCTTCTGGGTTTTTTGTGGGCTTCGCAGTGATATGTTTCTCTGGGCATTCTGAGCACTTTCTGGAATTTACTATTTTTAGTAAATTCTATTTCTGGCAGTGGTCCTTTTGGTCTCGGCACAGTTGACTTTCCTCTTCAGTCGACTCAATTGGTTTATTCAGATTTTGGCTTCGGGATGCAGTTTCGGAGAGATAAGTTCATTTCACTTAAATAACATTATATTTTAATGTTATATTACCCCTTGGCCTAGTCTATTGACTTAATGTTGTTTTAAAAAGTGGTCTTTTAAGGGTGGCGCCATCATTGAGATTATTTTATAATTATTAAGGTTGAATTAAAGCCTTAAGTTGGATGCCATTATTAAAGTGATGAATTTAATTAAAAGAAGTCAAATTGAAGCTTTGAAGAAAGGGACGCCATCTTTTGGAGGATTAGGGTTTGACTCTGAAAAGAAGGTTAGGGTTTCGAGAAGGTCAACGACAAATTATAAAAGGAAGCCTTTGGGTCTCTTTTCATCATCTTTGGTCTATGCTATTGTTATGCTGCCGAAATGGTTGTTGGATTGCTTCGAGGAATGAATGCCTCCTAGCCTTGGCTCGACTTCGTGCTTGAGAGATAGCACCTAGTGGAGAGGTTTGCTTATTTTGAGTGTTTTTGGTAGTAAGGTTTGCATTGTAGTGTTGTTTTGTCATTAGAAGTTAATACAAAGCTTATGATTTTATAATGCAAATTTGTCATTCCTCGAAGGCCGTACTTTCTGGAGTGCCTTGGAATTCGTGTCATTAATTAATAACCATTTTTAGATGCCATTTCTTATTACTAAGTTAGGCGCCATCATTTTGAGGGTCTGTTGCATCAGATTTGAGATCATTTGGGTGAGAAATGAGAGAGTTATGAGCATATTGCTAGGGATCTGTGTTGCTGGTTTTTAATTTAAAAGTGCAGATTTGCAAAAATCAGAATTATTATTTTGGTCCTTGAGAGAGTTATTGATTTGGCATCTTTAATCAAGCCAAGGAGAGTTCTTTATATGATGTAGTGCTAATCTTTCAAATTCCTATGCTCTTGGCAGGGGAATGAGCTTCATTTTGTAAACTGGCAGTAGTACTGGCAGTAGTTCTCAATCTTGTTCAATTCTGATTTGTAATGCTCACTTTACATTCTGAGGTTGTTTTGTAATATCTTACATCTCCGCCCTATGGTAGCTCCTTTCCCACTCTGGGTTAGAAAGCACATTTTGGGTGTCGAGTTACTTTCAGCATTCTATCTTATTTCCCTTCAAGCATTGTAATTTCTGTTATCTCCGCCATATGGTCGCCTCATTTCCGTATTGGATTGAGTAGCACATACTTGGTGTTGAGTGTGCTTTCAGTATAATAGATTGTAGGGATCCTCTGACCACATGCTCGTCGTTCGCCGGCGCATTCTTGGTTAGAGTTCTTGCATAAGCATTTTGATTAAGACCCTCTGACCAATGCTCACACCTTGCCCACAGCGGGATCCTGTTGTACATTCTGGTTAGAGTTGCTTCAGCATTGTTTTGGTTTAGCTGCTAACCTTAACGGGTGCATTGGTTTGTAATTTGCAATTGACAAAGTTGAAAAAATTTGGCTCGGAATATTTCAGAAGGCTACTCCATTCTCTCTTGATCAAAGAATTTTGTGCGCTAAGATTGCAAGAAAGATCCCACATTCATCTCCAAGGTTCCGAAATGCTTTGGAATACCCTCAGTAGGTTCGTTGTGATATGTTGTTTACACGAGGGGACTTACACAATTGTTCATAAGGCTTGCAGCTGACAACAGATGGATGATTGGAAGGGAATTTCATGTGAATGATTTGGCTTTGAGGTATGAATTTTCCTAGAACTAACTAGAAATAAACTGAATTGAATGGCTGCAGGGATTAGAAAACTTATGGTCTATCTAAAGACGAGATGCGGGATCAATTTTGGCAAACTTCAACCAAAGTCTGCTCCGCCTCACGCTGGACAACTTGCACATAGTTGGTGCAATCTTCAAGGGGATAGCAAGAAATGTTCAAGTTACAATACAACATCAAGACACCATCAAGACGACGCATACCAAGGCGTGAATTATAACTGAAGTTAGGCTTATAAAATGCTCCAGTTGACCACACAAGGCAAACTTGCCGTCAGCAAGCTGCCAGTGGTATGGACTAAAACGAAGTTGCCTCGATTAACACCACAAATCCACAGCTAAAATCTACTTGCATGAAATAAAAACTATGCTACTTAAAGCTACTTTACGCTACTTGAAGTAGAAGGGATGAAGAAACCTCGCTAGCTATCAATAACAAAGACGAATTTCACCATCAATGAAAGATCTTTTATTATGAAAGTTTTCACAACAATCTCTTACAAAAGTTTTCAAAGGAAAACTTTCCTTCTCCAAACTATGCTAAGCTATCAAACTATCTCTCTGCTCTAATTTCTAGTTTGATCTACTCTCCAATTCTAATTCTAATTTCTACTTAGTACAAATGAGGGGGGATGCCCCTTTTATAGATAGCCCAGTCCAATGGACGGCTCGGATTACAATCAAATAAATGGCCAAGATTAAGCCACCTCAGCCCTAACCCTAAAAACTGCCAGAATGGGGAGTGGTACAATAAATGCATCATAAGATTCCCACTCACTCCCAAAATAGTAAAGGTAATTAATGCCCACAATCAGTCCTCCAGAAGGTCATCATCAAGAAGTGCGTTTCCATTCTCCTTCTCCCTGGCTGCAAAATCAATGAACCTGGTAAGCATAGCCTCAACCTCCTGAACCGAGATAGGTGGAATATGATCAAGCTGAAACTCCAACACCGTGACTGACTGTCCATGCCGTGTGTAAGATTTTCTCCGAGCAGCTAAAGCATCCTATGTACTCTGAATCAGGTTGGAGAAAGTTGAGATGTTTTCAAAGTCATCCTGCACAAAAGACTTCACCTCCGAAAAGAAAGGTGGCAGCCTACTCCTCAATCCATTAGTAGTCACCTCATCAGGATTCAACCGTCTAGCAAAGATTGCCTCCAAGGTGTTCAGGACTCCATCAATGATGTTCGTCATAGCCTTCCTAACTCTAGTTGAATCCACCTGAGCTACACAAAGAATCCACGCCCTGTGACTACTGAAGAGTACCATCCAGCAAAATCGTACCTATCACCCTCCTGAATAACTCCTCCATCAATTAGCATCCGCAAAGGAGTATACATCAATGCCTCCAAACGCTGAATAACTTTGCTCTGATAGACAGAAGCATCACCCCAGGCCTGATCAACTGCCTCCACTCATGCCGTAATGCCAGAAGCTTGTTGGTAAGCATGAGCAAGATCCTCCATGAACTTCTTTGTCTCGGCATGAACACCTGCAACCGATTTATCTGCCTCCTGTTCCATTTTCCTCAAATCTTCTAGGCCATTAACAGATTCTCTAGATAACTCTGCTGGAAGCTCATGTGCTGGAATCTCCTGCCCACAAGCACGAAAAAAATGTTGCATGTATCCTATCAACGTCTTATGTTCCTTCTTCAATTTCTTGTACTTTCCTTCAGTTCTAAGCAATTTGTCCTTAAGTGCCTGATAGGAGTTATCACATTCCTCAATGATCTATGCACCGGTGGGATGACCTAACTCCATGGTTGTGATCACATAATTTTCTGGCACTGCTTCATCTCGATCACAATCAACCCTCGGCACAGCTACGTGAAGGGTGTGAGAGCCATCCTCATCTGTTGAGATCTTCGATAATTTCCTAGCTCTCTTCTTTGGTGGAGGTGCGTTGATCCAACTCAAAAATTCCTTCATCTCAACCGCTGGATCAGCCTCTTCACTAGGGCTCCTCCTCATTCTATCTCTAAGCCAATCAGGTACAACCTGTTGTATAAAAAATGTCTGCTCCTCTCTAGCTTCCTCCTCACGGACTTGTTCTACTTCAATTTCATTCTGGTGAGGCTCATTGGCCTCCAATGGTTGAGTATATCCTAAAACTGCATCATCCTCTAGAGTTGTCTCTAACTCACGTTGGAAGTGTGTATCAGTAGCAGTCTCCTCATCTTCCTCCTGCTGATTATCTCTAGTAGGCGCATTAACACTCTGGCCAACTGATTCTCTCCGTGGTGGCTGATTTTCTTCATGTACCTCCTGCTCCTGATTCAATGCATTTCTCTAATCAAAAAAAAGAGAAACCTCCTGTATACTTGGAGAACGTGTTTGCAAGGGCCTAGGTGACTCAACCACAACTCTCGGAGGCTCGGGCTGAACTGGCTCCTTCCTTCGAGATTTTGGACCTCGAGTAATCTGTTTCTTCCTGCTGGTGGCGGGTGTCCTATGATCTCCCATCAAGTTGTAAGTCAAAGGAATTGACCTACTCTTCAATTTGCTCACATTCCTTTCAACCCATGCTCTGGTGAAAGTCATAACTAGAATACAAAGTGTGTCGAAATCAGCTATTTCTGGCTCTGACCAATCTAGTGGTAGAAGTGGCATGTCTCTCACTGCCTCATAATCTGGATGGAGAACGTTCATGTCCTCATCCACCTAATCCAGTACTAGAATGATTTCACACTCCCTGATCATACTCAATGGTAGCCTTGAGAACATTCTTTTTCTAACCTCAACCTCATCCGATGCACCAGCTCAATAATCCTCAATATTCACCTTATGCTTGAACTCTTCTGATAGTATCCATCTGATATTGTTGTATGGGTGATAATGTTGTCTGCTAGTGTGATAAGAAAAATGAAAGAACTAAAGCTCATCTTCAGCTTCTCCGAGTGCCTGAAGTGAAGGACGCACTTCATCTGAATTCCCCATGATGATCGGAAAGTCAATTCCTCCCTTCTTCTTTCCCTTATGAATCTTATCATAGGAAACAAGTTGCCTAGATATCTCTAACATCAAAATTATGTTCGTTGGGTACTTAGGCAATCTATATGGGTATGAAGAAAAACCTTGCAGCCTGATATAAGAAAACTTCGGAAACTGAACAAACCAGCACCCATACCTTTCTATCAACTCCTAAGCTTCCCTCGAGATCCTATGATGAGTTCGCTGCTGAAGTGATCTCGCTATGTGCATGGTAAAGGCATCGTTGACCCGCTTGTAATGGGAGGTGCTTGTCAGGTGCAGCTGCGAACAGGCCTCATGGATTTTGAACTAATGAGAGCCACAACCAACTGGCTCCTTGTAAGAAATTCCCCTATACTTCGTCATACGAGCCAACATGTAGATAATGTAGGAGCCCATGTACAATGTCTTCATCCTCCTCAGACTCAGGAGCTGCTCATGCAAGTTGTCACTAATCATCACAGCCCAATTGATGTGCTCTTTCCCTTCCAACACGAGGTTTATGTAATAGAACATCCATGGCTCAAAAATAAATGCTTGGGGGCAACTTCCAACTCTGCTAAGCATCATGATCAGGTCACAATACTCCTGCTTCAAATCATCTGATATAATCTGCTTCGGCAACTTCGTGCAAGAAGGCTTGGGCTTGTTCATCCAGCGAGCATTGATCATGTCAGCACATCTCTCGAATGTTGAAGCATACATTTGCTCAGCACACTCTCTTGTCTTATAAATCATCCTCTCGTGCGCTGGGATTCCAAAAGCTTCGCCAATAGCTGAAGGAGTGAGGTTGGCGAATACTTGACCATCTGGTGAGACAATAGACCTGTGATCAAGATCATAGCAATTAGCACACTCCATCGTCAGCTCTGGACACTGAATAGCTAGCAGGAAACCAACAGCTGCATATAGTCCACTTCGAACAATGTTGTGCGAAGTGATCGAAGGACGATGAATGCCAACTCCCATCATTCGACTTTTAAAGGCCTCCAAGTTGAAAGAACCCAAATTTGTATCAGCCAGCTTGCTCAACTTTGAAGTGAATTTTGACTCTGGCAGGAAAGGCTTGCTCAGCTTCTTGATAACAGCCTGCCTGGATGCAACATCGCTATCTCTGCCAGTTGCTCTTACTTCAGCCATCCTGCAAAATAATAAACAACCATCAGCAATTAACTTAGAAAAATAATAAAATAACATGGGGCTCCCAGTCGACTTTAAAATTGAGAAGCTGCAACATCATATTTCATCTGCAAACCTCAACTTCTCCTCTAACAATTTCGAACTTTCAACACTTAGAAAGTTTTCTGCAAGCTTCAGCAACTTCACAACTCAAACTTCGCACTTTTCAATGTTCAGCTTCAAACAATCTTCTTCTTCAAATCGAATTTCTTCAATACTCAGCCACAAACTTTCCTCTGCAATCTCAACTTCAGAGCTAGAATCGAACTTCTTCAACAAGTGGAGAAAAATGAATAAACTTTCAGCTTATATAGGCAAGTCGAATTCTAGAAGGAAGCCAAGTTTAGCTAATTCATTAAATCTCCACTACTTCACAGCAGGAATTCGAATTTCCCTCCTTCTGGCAATTTCAACACTTGTCACCTGACGTCCAGAATCTTGACCTTCTAGAATTTCTTAAGATTTATTTTGACTGGTGTACTTAGCATTTTTAATTCATTTTGAAAGTATTCACTTCAAATTCACTCTTTAAGAAATTTAATTCACCAGCTGAAGCTCTGACATTTAGTTTTACTCATCCCTGACTTTGGAAGATTCATCTCACGAAGAATTTGATCAAAATCATCTAGTCAATCAATTTCAATTTCATCATCTGAAGCATTTTACCTTCGAAAACACATTTTATTCATTTTTCCTTAGAAAATTTTCATAATTCAAGTGTTGATCAAATTCTCCATCTTGAAAGTCTTGGCGAAGCGCAGAGGACTTTAAAATCCATTCTTTATCGAAGATCTTCAATACCCAGAAGAAAATTCCCTTCAGAATGTGTTGAATTCATGGGTCTACAAACGAAGGGGTACATTTAATTTTTGAATTTTAAACCTTAGAAAAAACATTTTTCATCAAATTTATTCAATTCTTCATCCCTGGGCATGTTTCTTGCTCTGACTTGAAAATTCTCATCAACCTCACGAAGCTGGCATCCTCTGACTTCCTCTGCCAATTTCATCCATGTCTTAGAAAAATTTCATCACTCCTTCAACAGACTTAGGCGTATTTTTCCTAAGTGAAATTAAACATTAACACTTAGGAAAAATATTTCAAATCCTTTTATCAACATATCAAGGAGAAATTTGGATTTATCCTTAGAAAATTTTCTCCATTTAACTTCAATCATTTTTCCTGTGGTGAAGAATTTTTTATCAACACTTATATATTTCATTTAAAAGGCCACCACCTCCAACATATTTGGGGCGCATTTTACATGTCATGGAGGATATTCTTACGCCTTAATGCCTTAGACTTCTTCACCACCTTCTCTCTAACATGGGCACACTTTACACACTCAAGAGAGTTTTCACCACGCCTTGGCAATTTTCACCTTTCATCCACCTTACCTTGGGCGCATTTAGCACATGTGGAAGGATCAACTTTTCAACGCCTTTGACCCTTTGACTTCCCTTTAAGCTTGAGCGCATTTGAGACATGTAGAAGGATGGGCGCATTTAGGGGTGACAGGTGGATGTGACTTCATGCCTTAGAAAAAATTTCATCAACTCCTCCTTGACTTAGCATGAGGGCACATATGGGGGGGTCTGTAGGATATTTCAATACTTAGAATCTTTTTTCTTTCTAATCAACTATCAACTTGATGAGGGCGCATTTGAGGTGGTGACCAGGATGAACCTCATGCCTGTGAAGTGGACGGATTTGGAGGGGTTAGGTAGACGAACTTCCAGACTTAGAAAAAATTTCATCTGCCTGCTTCTTCCTTACTATATTTAGTAAGTTCTTTGATTCTCCTTACTCTGGAGCGTAGATTGATTTGAAATTTTAACCACAGGATCCTCATGACCTGCTTAGCCCGTTCACACTGCCATCTCGAGTTGATCTGCTATTTATAGCATGTTTCTAAAGGTGATTTACTATTTATAGCAACTGCCTGTTTATGAGACCTCCACAACTCTATTTGACTTGAAATTTGAATGGCATGACCCTCATCGGATGACTCGCCCGTTCACACTGGCGCCTGCTGCTGATTTACTATTTTTAGCCAATTTCTAGAATGACTTACTATAAATAGTAAGTGCTCTGATTGCCTTCAAATTTTACCGGTGGATAGCTTGAAAGGTGCTGATCGCAGTGGGATACACCGGTTTTCGAAAATTTTGACATTTTACCCCTCATTTTGGGTCCCGAAGCTGGAAACACTAATTTGGCTTGCATGTATATAAATGACCTTCGTTTGACCTCATTTCTATTGCACTTCGCCCTGTTTGTGGTTCTGATGCACTGGGCAACTGTCGGGACGGACCTGCTAAAAATAGTAAGTCTTTGAAAACTGGTCATCTCGCTTTGCATGTCACACCACTGCGAAGCCCTCGAAAAACCCACAAGGAATCACCCAACATGCGCTAAAAATCCCAACATGCAAACCCTAAAAATAGCCTCTGAAGGCTGAATTCTGAAAGTGATCATCTCATTTTGCATGTTATATCGTTGCGAAGGTTTCAAAAAAGCCAGAAAGAATCTCCAAACATGCATTGAAAAACTTCGCATATAAACCCTAAAATCTGCTCCCGAAGCTAAACTTGCGAAAAATAGAAAGTTGTCTGTTTCAGCTCAAAATTTGCAGACGAGTAGCTCAACACGTTTTGGATGCAGTGTGACGATCAAAACTTCAAAAATGCCGAGAAAATGCCCAAAATTGCACACTTAATAAAAATAGTAAGTTGTCGAAATTTGATGAAACTTAGCTGGGAACCTACTAGAAGCATCCTAACAACAACGTTAGTCTCAGATTTCAATTTATTCACTTCATTTGACTTTAGATTGACCAGAAAAGTACAAACCCTAATTCTACAGACTTGGCCCAAATTTCGCGTTTAAGCTTACAAACGGGCGCGTCCCCGGAAAGCGGACAACAGAAAGAGAGAGAGAGAGAGAGAGAGAGAAAAAACCAAAGCCAAAAGACCAAAATGGAGCAAAAATTAGGGGATCCCCATTTTGAATAGGGCGATGTGTGAGAAGGTCACAATAGGTCCAAGACAACTCCATGCCATACCACAAATTCTAACTCCCACCGCATTTTACCACACAAGATCCAATACCATTCTACAATCTACAAAAAATCTTGTTAACAAGAACTCACAAAGACCCAAATATTCTTCTCACTCAAGAAATCTTTACAAGTGAATAGCACACCAAAGTTCCAACATCACCAATGAAAATGAAGAGAATAACTTGTGACAATGTTTATTCCCATATGTGCTCTTAAATGAAAATGCATATGACTGTATGAAACTAACCAAGGGAGGATGTAGTTCATCATGGAAATTATTCCTACTCATTCATCACCCATACCATAAATGTTTTGAATTGTTTACAAAGTTTTTAGAAAATTACCATTTACTTATTCTAAGGAGGGGAATTTGACCTAAATTGGATTGACTCTCCTAAGAATTCTTTAGAACCCTATCATATTATCATAGAGAAGTGACAGCTAGATTCTAAGACTATTTTAAAACTTTGATGTGTATTTTAAACTTTAAAGGAAGAAAAATTGAATGAAAAGCTTATGGCAGATTTTGGCCCGCAGAATGGAGATGCACATGATTGCTAATGGGCATAGATTGTATGAGTAGAGTTCTTATGCAAATTTCATGGTCATAAAACCTTCCTACTACTATGGAAGACTTAATCACAAAATCAAGCTTCCTTATCACATAGCCATGAAATGATCAAGTGCATTGCATTCCATATTAGTGTACATATAGTATTGCACTTTGATTGCTATGTTATGTAGCAACATAATTTTAAACTGAATGCTTACAAACATTTCTAACACCAACTTCCTTTTACTTGCTAGCAACATAATTACAGGAAAATTTCTACAATGAAAATCATCTAACCTTTGATATATGCTATGTACTTTTTGTCACTTTTAGCACTTCTTTGGGATATTGTACACATATTCACCTTTCCTATTGACGAATTTTGGTCATCCACAAGAATTATGATGTATTATTCTTTATTTATTTATTTAGGTCTCTAGTCATACTTCTTGAAGCTCATTGTAGCCTAAATTTTCACTTTAGAATTCAACATTATAGTTAGATAGTTATTATTTAGATCATGGTCTCAATCTACTAAAAACGACATATTAATCAATTCTTTTGACCGGTTCTTTACAAGTATGATAAAAGGAAGCTTAGAAAATGCTAAATATTTGGAGAAGTTAACAAAATATTTATACTTCCAAAATGAATATTAATTATAGCTATAATGATACAAAAACATTATCTTTTTAGCTAAATCATATAGGTTGAAGAGTTTGATTATCAATTAAAATTGTCAATCTTTTATATAGAGCATACCTCACATGGATAGTTAGATAGAATAAGGTCACTCATCCTTACAACGGTGTTATTTTGAACTTTTTTCCAGCACCATTCATGTGGGGGAATATAGTATATTATTTTACACCCTGAAAGAAATAATGCAATTTTAGCCTGGGTGTTGACATTATTTGCCACTCTATTTGTCACTTTCTAATTAATAATCTAGAGCATTAAGTTCTACTGAAAAACCTAGTGTTTCAAGTAGTTTTATATGAATCTTCTAACTCACTCTAGTATAACGTAATAAGCTTTAGATAGCAATACAAAGAACAACAAATATTGCATACAAAAAAATGGTCTCATCACAATTACAATTCAGATATCACTCCTCTAAGAATCACCATGTTCAAAATGACAATGGAAATGCCACATTTCATATTAAAATGGAAAACTAATAACTTACCAAAATATTGCTTCAAATATTTCCCAAATGGTATATTTACCACTGGATAATCCATCAAGACCTACACAATTACAATTTCATCGCTCAAAACCAAATAAAAGGTAAAGAAACATTTATGTAACAAAAATCAAAGTGGGAATACATTATAAAATAACTATTACAATCTCTCAGTTCAAAATAAATAAAATTAAGATATATAATTCTCTAAAGAAATAATCATATTTACAACCAGCACCAAATTGAACAAATCATTTTTCAAAATTTAATATTTATTGAGCCAACGGCCATTTAGATAAGGCAATTTCTTTTTTCTTAAATACGCAAAGCTAACAACATTGGGACTTTACTATTCAGAGGTGGCGTGTTTGTGAGTAGTGAACCCTTGTTTTTGTTTGTGGTTGAAGAACCCCCAGATTGGAGGAACCACACTCATTCTAGATGCAACTATTGCAAACGCACATGCTAAGGGTGGCAATTTGTGGTGTGAGCTTAGGGAGCTCCCCTAGCAAGCAAGGTTCAAAATAGAGGAATGTAATAAGCAAATCAAAATTCTAAAAAATAAAAAATCACACAAACCACATGCAAGCAACACACTTGTCAAGATGAGGGGAAAAAGATAAAAAGGGCTGCTTCACATATGAAGTGGTGTTAATGTTAGAGGAGCAGCGTCGGGCTTCTACTTCCAGCCCAGATCATGCGATGGAGACAATTTAAATGATAGCCTAACGGATATTTAATTTGCAAGACAATAATCGATGAAGAGGCACTTCATCAATTTACATTAACTAATATTTAATCATTACTAGTGAGGCTGACATTTAGAAGACACGAATTTTTGAAGTGTTGCGATTCTTTGAGGCCAACTTCATGTATCTTGGAGTCACAACTTTTGGTGGAGGCTGACATGGAGATTGAAGAGATGCATCTTCCTCTTCTTACTTGTATATATAATCAATGCTTCCTCTTGTATCATTCATATTCAAGATTCATCATAGTTCGATATTCACAAGTGCGAGTTGGTGTAGTAAGAAGATTATCAAGTGCAGATTGATATATTTGTAGAAGGCTGAGTTTATATTATTACTGTGTTAGCATCAGATTGTGGTGCTCATTCTTGGCCTTCATATCGGCCTCTTTGTAAAGGAGACATTTGTTGATATTCAATATATAAGTGATATATTGTTGTTGGGTTTTTCTCCCTCAAGTGGAGGGTTTTCCCAGGGTATATGCTGTGTTATTGTGTCTGATTTTGAATTAAATTTCTGCCTTTACATTTAATCATAAAAAACTGACATGGTATCAGAGCGGGTATAAGAAAGATCGTGATCAGATTTAGTCAAGCAGCATTATCCTCCATTCTTATTCTCATCCTTGATTGCATCTATCTTTCGTCAAGATGGTGAACGGGCTCAAGATCGAAGACAGACTTGAAGGCACATCAAACTTCATATCTTGGAGGTTTAGAGTCATGCTCGATTTGGAAGAAAATGAGTTAGCTGAGTTTGTGGAGGGCGAAGTTCCTGAACCAACCGACAAGAATGAGAAGCCTCAATGGAAGAGAAATGGCACTAACGTGAAAAAGATGTTAGTTGACTCCGTGAAAGATCACATTGTGCCAATTATCTCTAAGTTAAAATCTACAAGAGAGATGTTCAAGACTTTGGAGGAGATGGATGAGATCAACAACACAAATCGAGCTCTTGCATTAAAATAGCAACTTCATCATATCAAGATGGCGAAAGGAGAATCCATCATCTCATTATTCATTAAGATTACCGAGTTGAGAGATCAACTCTCTACTATTGGACATATTGTTGATGACAAGGATTTGACTATGTTGGCTCTTAATGGTCTTCCTTCATCTTGGGAGTCATTCATTCGAGGAATCAGTGCGAGATCAAAACTTCCTAAGTTTGATCGATTGAGAGCAGACTGTATTCAAGAAGAATCAAGGGTGGCTGCGAGAGGCATTGGTCAAAGCTCTACAAATGAAGACATTCATGTTCTTGCCACTCATTCCTTGAAGAAGAAAGGGAAAGAAGGAAAGAAAGGGTATTTCAAGAGGAATAGAGATAAAGGATCAGATGGTGCCCCTACATCCAAGAAGAAGAAGGACCTCTCTCACGTTCAATGTTTTAGATGTGACAAGTTTGGTCACTATGCAAAGGATTGTCCAACCAAGCCTAAGCAGCAGGCTTCAATTGCAAATGCGGGTGAGATTTCTCCGCAGAAGGATTCAAGTGGTTTTCTATTCTATTATGCTCTTTCAAGCAATGTGCCTACCGACAACAACACTTGGTTGATTGATAGTAGTGCCTCTCGCCACATCACTGGATTTAGAGAGCATCTAACTAATTTGGTGTAGAGAAATTCTAGTATTCAAATCATTATTGGAGATGATGCTAGTTATTTTGTGAAAGGAGTTGGGACCTCCTCTCTTCACTTGGATTTCGGCATTTCCTTGCAGTTGAGTGATGTTCTATTTGTTCCTGGTATTAAGCGGAACCTTGTCTTTATCTCAGCATTGGAGGACAAGGGGTACCAAGTTGTATTTTCAGAAGGTAAAGTTCTTGCATGGCTGAAGAACTCAAGTATCAACTATGCTCGAGTGATTGGAGTTCAACATGAAAACCTCTACAAACTTTGCACCCATCCACTTCAGGCCTTGTTGCATGATTCATTGAGTTCATGTGAACTTTGGCATAGAAGATTGGCTCACCTTTACTTTCAAGCATTACCTACTATGGAGAAGATGGTCACGGGCCTTCCAAAACTCAACCAGGATCATGAAGGCACTTGCAGAGGTTGTGCATTGGGTAAGAATACTAAAGGTCCATTTCATAGTAGTGAAAATAGATCTAAATGTATTATAGATCTTATTCATTTTGATTTATGTGGTCCAATGTCTATTGCTTCTTTGAGTGGTTTCTTGTATTACATTATTTTTATTGATGACTATTCTAGAAAGACTTGGATTTATTTCTTTAAATCTAAAGAATCTAAGGAAGTACTTGAGGGGTTCAAAGAGTTTAAAGCTCAGGTAGAGAACTTATCCGAGAAGAGGATCAAAGTTCTGAGATCCGATAACGAAGGAGAGTACATCTCTGTTAGCTTTCGTAACTTTTGCAGTGAAGTAGGGATTAAGAGGGAGTTATTTGTCCATTACAATCCTCAACAGAATGGTGTTGCAGAAAGTAAGAACAGATCTATTGTGGAAGTAGCCAAAGCCATGATCCACAATCAAGATCTGCAAACCTTCCTTTGGGCTGAAGCATCTAGGACAGTTGTGTATGTTCAGAATAGAAGCCCTCGCCAAATTTTGGAGAACATAACTCCCAAAGAAGCATTCACAGGGGTGAAGCCGGAAGTAACTCATTTGAGGATCTTTGGTTGTCCACTGTATGTTCATGTACCTAAAGATAAAAGGACAAAGTTGGAACCATCTAGAAAGAAGGGAATATTTGTGGGCTATAGTGAGTCTTCAAAAGCCTACAGAGTGTACATTCCAGGTCAGAAGTTGATTGAGATCAGCAAGGATGTTACATTTGAAGAAGATGTTGCATTCAAAAGATCTAAGGGCATTCATATAGAGATAGACAATGAAGACCAAGAGTCTCTGCAAGATATGGAAGTTGACCATACTCCTGAGATTCCAAGGGGGGCTACTGATCCTAAAGAAGATGAAGATCCAGTTGAGCCTTTGGAACCTACTGATGGGCCTACAGACATTGTGATTGGTCGTAAGAGATGTAATGTCCCATTCCTAAGCAGTACAGATATTTCAGAGGTTAGCCTATCATTCAGATCCTCGTAGGCTGGCAGAAGTGTTTAGAGGATCACTTGAGGCAGTTATCCAGCATTTGGGAACGTAATTCCAGCAGTTGATCAGGTTTTGGCCTTGGCAGACACTTTCAGAGTGTTTTTTGGGTACTTACTATTTATAGTAAGTTAGGCAGGCAAGAGTTTCTATTTCTGGCAAGGCACCTCGTTCAGTTGATCAACTCAGTGTCGATCCAGCCTGACAGTCGGGTGAGCAGATAGTGAATACCAGAGCATTTAATGATTTGGGGAAATATTTAAGTAGTGACTTTATAATATAAAGTCAATTAATTAAATATTAAAATGTCAATGGAATAATATAAAGTATTTTATACTTTATATTAAAGGAGTCAATTATTAATGACTAAAATACTCAAATAGTCATTAATTAAAAAGGGACGCCATATTTAATTATTTTCCCTAAGTTGAAGAGGCGAATTTATTATTATTTAAAATGCTCATTAACTTGCTTTTTTGGGTCAACCTAATGAGAGAAGGCTTATATTTCATCTCAAGGGCAAATCGAAATTCATTATGAATTACTCTAATTTGTCTTGTTATCTCTCTAAGAATATTGGGATTTGTGAAACAAGGGTTTCTGCGAATCACTGAATTTTGAAGAACGTTCCCTCTTCAAGATCAGGCATACTGAGACTGTGAGATATCAGTTGAAGATTGTCAGAAGGTGACTTTATTCAGAAGTCATTTTTGTGCTTACAGAAGAAGAAAATCATTAAGGGTTTGAAGAATAATATTGAATAAATAAAGAGGTCGACTTTCAGCTCCAGCCATCACATCACAGACCATTTCATCTTCAGCCGTACCATCATCATTATTTGCTGACAGGCCATACTGTACCAGCAACAAGGCGTGTGGATTTGTGCAAGGAAACACCTTGCTTTCCTAGGCGACTCAGTCTCTACCCTGGACGCATATGTATTGGGAGCTATTGGGCACTACCTAGAGTTGGAGATTTTTGTTTAACACAGCCGTACACTTCCAGCTTGTATTTCATTGCTGCGCCTAAATGCAACCAGGTTCTACAATTAGTTTATAACTGATTTTTCATATGTATGCTTGCCTTTCTATATTGTGCTTTATTATTTGAAGAAATAAAGGCGTTTGCAGTTGAGATCTATACTCATTGTGTTGTACCCAAAACCAAAATTTTTGCTTCACTAAGGCATTTTGCTAAATTGAGTCTTAATCCTGTTAAAGTGATGTTAGAACGTCGTTTTTGGGGTTTTTAAATATGGAGTTAGTATCAATGTCATGTCAGTCTGTTATTGAAGAGATTTAAGAAAAATGAAAATCTGAAGGAAAAACATCAAAATTTTCTATCTCTGGAGAGGGGAGCACCTTTTGAAATAGGCGCCCTATCTTTTAGGGGCCCAGATCCTGTTTTTAGGGTTTGTCACCTCCAGCAGACATTTGTCCGGCATCACGTCAGCTTCGCAGTGAGCTATCAAGTCTATCAAACGGACCTGTTTCGAGCAAGTTATTGGTGAATCTGGTAAAGCGAGAAGGAAAAGCGAGAATTGGCTAACACTAGTAAAAGCAACTTTTGGAAGTAAAGCCTATCTTTTTGAGGTGCCAAATGAAGGTTTTTGGCTAAATGCCACCCAAGATGTTTATCTCACTTCTTGTTCGAGCTTCGCGACGCATCCGTCAGCGGGTGAATCTGAGTTGCTAAAGTGCCTGAACTTGAGGTCAAACGTAGGGTCAAATCTTAGTCAGAACATCAGAAGAAAAAGCAAAAGAGCACATTTTGGGAAAGGCGCCCAAGCTTTTCAAGCCTTTAATGCTTTATTTCTGATGATACCAGATATTCAATGTGTCTGTATTATGCTCAGCTTTCCGTTGCCTGTCTCCGTCAGTTCGTGAGATGCCTCGGCAGCTTGCAGTCAAGGTTTTTGTGATATTCTAGCCAGTTCCTGAAATGGCCAAGTCTGGGATGAAAAGAGCAGCTTTTCAAAAAGGCGCCCTAGTTTTTCACCCCTCAGATGTTTTCTTGGGAAATGTGCCTTTGCAGCTATTGTGCAGAATGATGTCAGCTACACAGTGAACCTGAGTTCCAGTCCTGAAAGTTAAGAAAATGAAAGTTATGGAGGATTTATTTTTCCCTTCGTACGAAATGCAGAAGTCAAAATTTGACTAAGTCTGGTAAAAAGCGCAGCTTTTGGAAAAGGCGCTTGGATTTTTGAGCCTTCAGATGACAGTTTTATGACGTATAGTCTCAAGATATCTTTTGATTAGTTTTTACTCAGCCCTGCAATGCACCTGTCAGCCAACCAATCGGAGAAGTCAGTCAACCAGTGTCAGAGGATGAACAGAGGTCCCGACAGAGGTTTTAGCTTAAATTTTCATCAAATTTGGCTAAGTCTGGAATTCGCTTGAGAGTTCAAAGTTGAATTTTCGAAAGTGAGTTGAATGGACGCCTTAACTGGAGTTCTGACTGCAGTTAGACTGAACGATTTCTGGGTTATCTTCAGTTCATATATTGGCATGTGGAGTGATCTTTCAGTTTGCATGTCGAGTTAACTAGTTTGCATGTTCAGTTAACTACCTTGCATGTCGAGTTAACTTGATTGCATGTTCACTTAACTGAAGATTATCACTGAATGTCAACTGAAGTTTACATGCATGGCGATTTTGGTTGCAATTGTGAAGATTTTAGTGAAGATGGCGCTTCATCAAATGTCAATTGAAGTTCAAAAGGGACGAATTGAATGGTGAAGCATATTTTAGTGAAGTATGGCGAATTTGCATGTTAACTGAAGTCATGAAAAGGTCGCCATATTTAAGGTTAAATAGTGAAGCATAGTTTTGTGAAGCTACGCACTTTTTAAGGATGGCAACTGTAGTTCCAAAAGGGTTGCTATATTTAGATTTTATATTGAAGCATAAATGTGAAGTTGGCGCATTCTTGAAGGCCAACTTAAGTTCCAAAAGGGTCGCTATTTTTAGAATTTTCATTGCATGAAAATGGCGAATTCCTTAATGCCAACTTTAGTTATCAAAAGGGTCGCCTCAGTTCAATTTTGTGAGTCTAAAGCAAGTTTGAAGATGGCGAACTTAACATAGGTTGCTAACTGAAGTCAAAGTCATATGAAGTTGTTAACTGAAGACTTGTAAGGCAAACCCTAATGCATGGTGCTTTAATTAGCTTATCTCAGTTCCAGTTAACTAAAATGGGGTCCAATTAGAAGCCAAGCGCCATTTTCAACCATTCTTTGCTTAGTGCGAATTTTCAATGATGAAATTCTATATATTTCAAGAATGGCGTCCATTATTTCATCATCTTTTGCTCTGAAGCTCTTATTCTTTTTGAGCGACCAGCAAGCTGAAGGTGATTCAGGTGTCCGAATTCAGCGTTCTTCGAAGCAACGAGTTCAAATTGTTCAGAAGAAGTCGATTCTAGACTTTATTTTCAATTTGCATGCAGGTTTTATCAAATTCCAGAAAAGAGATTGGCAAATTCTTCAGAAGCAGAACAAGCAAAACCTTCTATCTTCTGTCTTATTTCTTCTATTTCTCATCTTAGGTACTTTCTTCGCATGTCAAAGAAAACGGAAAAATATTCAGAATCTGACCATCTGGGTTCGCATATTTCAGCATCGGCAGCAAAACCCACGTCTTAGATTTTTTCGAGAAAATCGCCCCGTAGCTTTCATTCTGAAGCTCTGTGCTTTTTTCCGAGAATTTCTTTGCATGTGGGATAAAATCACATCTTTTTGAAAATCTCATCATTTGGGTTTGTTCAGAATTCCGTTATGCACAAAACCCATGTTCCAGATTTTCTCAAGAAAAATTGCCCCGAGAAGCCTTAAAACCCCTACAGTTCTCGACTAAAGAATCTTTGCATGTCAAGCTAAACGACGTGTTTTCACAGTTCTGACGTTGTGGGTTGTCTTAGAATCATTTTCCGGACAAAACCCATGTCTCAAAATTTTTGGTGAAAATTATCCTCCGACAGGCTATTTTTAGCCTCACCAGGAGCCATTGTTAGCCTCTTTAGAAAGTTGTCAGAACATAGCCGTGTTCACAGTCAACGGGCAAGTTTTTCAGAAGGCGGTTCAACTAGACTAAATTCAAGACCAAATCGGTCTTAATTCATGATTGCATCAGAAGCGTCAAGCTGCAGAAGAAATAGAGATTACTTCGTTTACGGAGCCGCCAAAGTCACTCAGATCTTGTGCAATTATCTTCATGAAAATGGTATCTACGCTGATCTCGAGGTTGTACAAACTGAGTTTCAGAAGCTTGTTCGTGATATCTTGATAGAGATTCTATGGTGCCTATGTTGGATCACATTTCAATAATTTCAGTTAATTTCAAGAAAGCGGCTGAAGATATCAAAGAATGCATGCATACAGTAAAAGAGGGCGACAAAGAATTGAAGAGACAGATTATTGCTTTAGGCAGCGTCAGAAGTACCCGGATAATGAGAAGATTGATGAGTTCTTGGTGAAGTGTTGGGCCGAGTTGGCATGGAGTGATACGCGATTCGGCGATGCAGTTAATTTCAAGGGTTGAGTCCTGAACAGCAGTTAACTTGACTTTCAGTCTTGAGTTTACTTGCTGACTTAACACATGCTTATATCATCTTTGGAATTATCAACACAGGAGTTAGGGTTAGGGTTTCCGGTTAGCGAAGGTAGTGTCCGATTAACTTTGCTTTAAATAAGGCGTGCATGCTTGCACATGGTCCATTAGGTTATTTGTACCGGTTAGCGATGGTAGCTTTCGAGTTAAGCGTATAGTTTCACTTCATTAGGGTTTGGCGCCTGCTTGCATGCATTGCAGAAGCGCCAGTGAAACTCACACCTTGATGTATATAAATAAGAGCTTTTGCTCATTTGTAAATAACTTTTTCTTGAGAGAGAAATATATGCTGCGCCTACCTTGCCCTCAATATTGCTCTTTTGGTATTTGTTCATGTGTCTTCGCTATTACGATTAATTGTTATGCCACATAGGGTTTCATGCAATTGTAATGGTGAATTCTTTCTGTTTTGTACAACTTTACCATTATGATCAATTGTTATGCCACATAGGGTTTCAAGAGGTTATGATGATAAATCTGTTTTGTGTATCTTTACCATTGTGATCAATTGTTATGCCACATAGGGTTTCAAGAGATTGCGATGATAAATCTGTTTTGTGAACCTTTTATCATTATGATCAAGTGTTATGCCACATAGGGTTTCGTGAGATTGTGATGATAAATCTGTTTTGTAAGTCTTTACTATTTTGATCAAGTGTTATGCCACATAGGGTTTCATAAGATTGTCATGGTAAATTCTTAAATCTGTTTTGTGCCCAATAAACTTGTCTAGATTGAGTGATAGATGCGCCACCTTGCCTTCAAGTAGAGAGAATCTAAACTCGTTTATCGTCCAGATAGTCAAACCACCTCGCATTTCCTCATGCTCTGTTTTCTTGAGGAAATTGGATAGATTTAAAGTAGATAGCTTAGTTGTAGTTAATGATCTGCGAAACCAGAAAAATCCTTAGTCAGCGTTTGGTTTTCTTAACCTTGTGCCTCTTCCACTGAGAACAAAAAGATAGGACTTAGATTACTTTTCTTTTCCATGCATTCCGGCAACGAGGGAGCTTCCCCTCCTAATTTGAAGAGCACTCATTGCATAGTGTATATAGTGTCCGTACAAACTGCACTCCAGAGGTGTTAGATTTTACGCCAACACATTGTTACTTAGAATCAATTCTTGCAATTTCATTGTATTTCTTTCAAAATCGCATTCTTCAACATATTGCAAAAAAACCTACAAAAAAATCAAAATTCAGAAAAACAAACAAAAAACTCAGTATTACCAGCCAGTGGTAGGGTTGAGAGACACCTGGTCTCTTACAAGAGACCTCTTTGGGCTAGGAAAACTATGCAAGAGGCAGAGAAGTTTGCAGCTCCAAGAGGAACATTTAGAGGAAGCAAGAGACCTCATAAGTTCTCCAATTATGTTGCATTGATGAGTCAAATCATTGAGTCAAAGCCTTCCAGTGTTGAGGAAGCTACTAGTCAGCAAGTTTGGAGAGATTTTATGGCTGAAGAGTATCAATCCATTCTCAAGAATGATGTTTGGGACATCATACCTAGACCTGAAGGAAAATTTGTTGTTTCTTCTAAGTGGCTCTTCAAGATCAAGCATGCGGTTGATGGGAGCATTGAGAAGTACAGCGCTAGGTTCGTGGCTAGAGGATTCTCTCAGAAAGAGGGAGTTGACTATGAGGAAACCTTTTCTCCAGTTGCTCGTTATACATCCGTCAAGACCATCATTGATATTGCAGCATCTAAAGGATGGAAGATACACCAGATGGACATGAAGACAACATTTCTGAATGGTGTAATCAAGGAAGAGCTATATATTGAGCAACCTGATGGCTTTGAGGTTCATGGGAAGGAGTCTCATGTTTGCAGGCTGAAGAAGGCTTTGTATGGCCTTAAGCAGGCTCCTCATGCTTGGTACAAAAGAATTGATTGATACCTGATGAGCTTGGGCTTCTCCAAGAATGATGCCAATTCAAACCTATACTTCAAGGTAATTAATGGTGAAGCATTAATCTTGGTTCTCTATGTTGATGATTTAATTCTTACCGGAGAAGATAACCTCATTATCAAATGCAAGGAGTTAGCTTCTGAATTTGAAATGAAGGATCTTGGTCTTATGCACTACTTCCTTGGTTTAGAAGTATGGCAGAAGCCAAATGAGATTATTCTGAGTCAAGGGAAGTATACTATTGACATTCTAAAGAGATTCGGTATGATGGATTACAAATCCATGTCTACGCCTATGGAGACCAAAGTAGAAGCTAAAAGAGGCTGCAGCTAGTTCAGATCTGGTAGATCCCACGATGTACAGACAGTTGATTGGATCATTGATGTATCTAGTCAATACTAGACCAGATATTTGCTATGCAGTGAGTGCACTTAGTCAGTTCATGTGTGAACCAAGGCAAATACATCTAGTTGCAGCAAAGCATATCCTGAGATACTTGTGTGGCACAGTTGGGTATGGCTTGAGATATTCCTCTGGTGTGGACTTGAAGTTGCATGGATATACTGATTCTGATTGGGCAGGGTGTGTTACTAATCAGAAGAGCACCTCTGGATGTTGCTTTAGTTTGGGGTCTAAGCAATCTTCAGTGGCACTAAGCACAGTAGAGGCCAAGTATATTGCAGATTGTGTTGCAACTCGAGAAGCAATGTGGCTTCGGAAGCTCCTTGCAAGATTGTTTGGACAATCGATGGAGCCGACTGTCATTCATTGTGATAATCAAAGTTGGATGAAGCTTTTTGTCAATCCAGTGTTTCATGATAGAACTAAACATGTTGAGATCAAATACCACTATATCTGAGATATGGTATTGAGGAAAGCAATCCAGTTGAAGTATATCAGAACTGATGAGCAGACGGCAAGCATTCTCACCAAGCCTCTCTCCAGAATAAAGTTTGTGTACTTTCGAAACAAGCTTGGTATGGTGGAGAATGAAACCCTAGCTGAGAGAGTCTCAGCATCAATGATCTTTAATGCATTTCTCTTTGTGAGAGGGATTTGAGGTGCAAGCCCTTGTCAATGCATTTCTCTCTATGAGAGAGATTTGAGGTGAAATCCCTTGTTTCCACCATCTGGGAGTAGCCATGGTGGATGTCATGTGTGTGACTCCATGACATACATCACATAAGAGAGTCTGTGATGATTTTCTTGTACTTTTGTTTTTCACCCTCTGGGAGTAGCCATGGTGAACATTACGATCAGGTGACAACATCACATTGAGTGATTTCATGATGGGCACTTGTGCACATTTATCATACATGGGAGTAGCCATGATGGTTGATATCACGATGAGGTGGTATGTTTCTTTTCCACATATGGGAGTAGCCATTGTGGTTGACATCACGATGAGGTGATATGTCTTATGCAGTTGGAAGTATCCTCCCTAGCTGAGAGGGAGTGTTGATGTTAGAGGAGCAGCGTCGGGCTTCTACTTCCAGCCCAGATCATGCGATGGAGACAATTTAAATGATAGCCTAACGGCTATTTAAATTGCAAGACAATAATCGATGAAGAGGCGCTTCATCAATTTACATTAACTAATATTTAATCATTACTAATGAGGCCGACATTTAGAAGACACGAATTTTTGAAGTGTTGCAATTCTTTGAGGCCGACTTCATGTATCTTGGAGTCATGACTTTTGGTGGAGGCCGACATGGAGATTGAAGAGATGTGTCTTCCTCTTCTTACTTGTATATATAATTGATGCTTCCTCTTGTGAAGTATTTCGAGCCAATTTTTTTCAATTTTTTCAACTCAACAGCAACAAATCCGTTAGGGTGAGTTAAATCAAATCAGCGGTTACAAAATAACTCGTTGCCAAGAATGCGCACTCAATCTCAACAAGAGAGAGGCTGTCATATGGAAAGAGGATCGTCAGTGCTTAAAACAAATTGCAACTGAAGGTAACTCTAACCAAGAATTCACCGGCGAACGACGAGCATATGTCAGAGGATCTCTACCACTACAAGTGTTGAAAGCAAACTCAACACCAAGCATGTGCTACTCAATCCAATACGGAAATGAGGCGACCATATTGCGGAGATAAAATAAATACAATTGCGATTACAGAATGTAAAGACGAGCATTACATAACATGATAAAGCAAGATTAAAGATCTGCTGTTAGTACTACTGTCAGCTTACAATATGGAAGATAATGCCTTGCTATGAACGTGAATCAAGAGTTAAATAGAGCTGCAATAATATATTGAATTTCCTTCACTGAATAATAGAGCTTAGATCAGAAACTCCACTATAAAGACCAACTTGACAATCTGATTTATGACAGTCATGTTTTTCACATGCATGAACAGCAGCCCTGTAACTCACAAATTAACTCACAACTCGCTCCAAACTCACTCAAATTTCACGAGACAAACTGCAATATGATCCTAAGATGATGGCGCCCAAGATTGGCACATAAAACTGACCCAAAAGTTACTAATTATTTTATGCACGATTTCCAAGACAAAACCAGATGGTACGGCCCAGCAAGAGGGGCGATTTGCATTTAAAAATTCAAGACTCCCTTAAAAAATCTGCAAATTTGAGGAAAGGTTCGCCCTTCACAAACAAAGAGAACTAGACAATACCCAGAATGACTCTTTTTGTATTTTTTAACTTGTGATTAAAAACGACAATCTGCTATAATGAATATGCAACTCCAGAACTTCACTAATATGCATAAAACTGATTTACAAAACCACACAAAGACTAAAATGCAAAATCCTCACAATAAAGCACTCAATCTACACCATCTCACCACTAGTCGCTATATTTCAAGCGAGAAGCAATGCCAAGCTAGGAGGCGTACATTCCTCGAAGCAATCCCAAAGCCAATCCGGCAGCATAACATTCCTGTAGACAAAAGATAATGCAAATGAGAACCAATGGCTTCCTTGTATAATTTCTAGTTGACCTTCTCGAAACCCTAATCTTCTTTTTTGAGTCAAACCCTAATTCTCCAATAGATGGCGTCAAACTTTCCCAAGCAATACTTGACTTTTTAATTATAAACTTAATCTCTTCCTTGAAGTTGGCGTCCAACTTATGCTTGGATTAAATCTTTTAATAAGAAATATAATTAATTCCTTCAATGAGGCGCCCACCCATAAAGAACATCTTTTAAAACAACTTAAAGTGAAGTTGCTAGGCCAAGGGGGTCAATGTTAAAATATAACATTAAAACATGACTTAATTAAAATAATTCAACTTATCTCTCCAATTGTGCCCCAAAGCCCAAAAATGAGTAAGCCAACTGATCAATCTGAAATGGAAAGCCAACCGTGCCAAAACCAACAGGACCACTGCCCGAAATAGAATTTACTAAAAATAGTAAATTCCTGAAGATGCTCAGAATGCCAAGAAAAACATACCACTGCGAAGCTCTCTGAAAACCTAGAAAGAATCCGCCATTAAAATAACCAACCTCGAGCAAGAGCATCCTTCAAAACATGAAACCCTAATTTCACCTTCCGAATAGCCTACGGGTCTCCGGAATAGGCCAACGGTCACTGGAAAGATCATGCTCGAGAAGGGGACATTACATCTTGTATCATTCATATTCAAGATTTATCATAGTTTGATATTCATCAGTGCGAGTTGGTGTAGTAAGAAGATTATCAAGTGCAGATTGATATATTTGTAGAAGGCTGAGTTTATATTATTACTGTGTTAGCATCAGATTGTGGTGCTCTTTCGTGGCCTTCATATCGGCCTCTCTGTAAAGGAGACATTTGTTGATATTCAATATATAAGTGATATACTGTTGTTGGGTTTTTCTCCCTCAAGTGGAGGGTTTTCCCAGGGTATATGTTGTGTTATTGTGTCTGATTTTGAATTAAATTTCTGCTTTTACATCTGATCATAAAAAACTAACAAGTGGGAGCCTAATTTCTTCAAGATGCAATGTCAAATTGAATAACATTACTGAGTAGCATGCCAAATGAAAGTTTATTTTTCTATTTTTAGAATTTTGAAAGGATTTTGGCATTGCCCTCAATATCTACACGTAGTAGAACTTTAGTAGTTAGGATTTTCTATGGGTCTTTTTTAAGAAGTTATAGAACTATATGAGTTTGATTAAAAAAAATATGACCTAATGGGCTCTCACATCATATTCACAATAACAATGAACTGAAGTAGTGATTCCCCAATGCTCAACTAATTTTGTCTTGTATATTGGTAGGCAGAAACATATTTATAAGAATATTGGAACTAGGGATGGATGGAAGCTATATGAAATTTTGATATCGATACATGCGTTTCGATCTTTGGGTGATGAAAACCGGAAAGGGTTGGTTCACCTAGAACAATATTAGAATTGGTACCACAAAGATTATGTCAAGAATAGATAGGTTCCTACCACCCATGGACTGGATGAATAGAAATACGATCATCTAGATCAAAGTATAAATGGAAGGGGGATCCCATTATTGGTCTATCATGCTAAACCCAAATGAAGAATGTTTGCCCTAGAGGGCTCGCTTCCAATATGAAAAGATGTGGTTGGAACACCCCAACTTCAACAAATTTGTCTCAAACTAATGGAACTCCAACTCGAATAGGTATGTTACTAAGTTGTTTCAGTTTGCTCAAAAACTTAAAAATTTCAAAAGTAAGCTTAACGAATGTGATTAGATCACTAACCAAAACATTTTCATTTTAAAAATAATCTGATTAGAGAAATGGAAGATGTCCAAAACACCATCATGGTTCAAGGTGTGTTGGAGAACTTTGTTGTACCCCAAAATTAAAATTTTTGTTACACTTAAACATTTTGAAGAAATAAGTAAAAGTCTTGTTAAATCAGTCAAAAAGGTCAAAATTTGGGTGTGCATGTCTTGCATGAGGGGTTAAAACGCAAAATTTTCAAAATCTAACGATCTGGGTCTGCTGGGAGCAGCTTAATCAACGAAACCCAGTTCTCATTTTTTCATCCCTACTTTTTAGGAAAATTGCTATTTTTAGAAATTTTCTAAAATTAGTAACGTTTTCTGGGTTTTTCTGGGTTTCTTGGGAAATGGATACTGGAAAAACTTTCTAAAAATAGAAATTTGGTCCAATAGGGTCCAAACTGATTTTGATTGGCTCAAAATACATCCATATCAGGCCGGCGCAGTCAAAATTTCAAAATAATCAGTTTTGCCCTAGTGGGTCTATTCTCGCCGTACATATCGTGATTCAAGTCATCAATAGAGGCCGCATTTCTATTGCCGTCGATTCAACACTCAAAACGCTCAACAAGGTGAGCGCCCATGAGCCAGCACCTAAGAGCCAGAAAGAAGTTGAAAATGATGAATTTTTCTAACATCGAGAGAAAGGGCGCCCATCTTTTTAGGGCACCAGATGACGGAATTAGGATTTACCCTTCTAATCAAAGTTGTTCAGTTCTCTGCCAGCTCTGCAGCAAGTCCGACGGTGCAATCATCAAATGATCCAGTCATCCGGAATTCGATGTTGAATAGGGAGGTTCCAAACTGAAGTCAGAATGAAAAGAAGTGAAATTTATCAAAATTTGACCAAGTCTAGTGACTTTGGGCGCCCCAGGTGAAGAAGGGCACCCAACTTTTTGAGGCACCTAATCTAGCAGGTAGGGTTTTAGAATGTGCTTGATCTCTTTAGATTTCAGTCAGCTTCGCGACGCCTGTCTTCGTCAGCAAATCCGACTGTCCAAACTCCGGCAGATTCAGGTCAAAGTCAAGGGTACAGAATGAAAGTTTCAGACTTGAAGATGAAAATTACTGAAAAATGACTAAGTCTAGAAGGTTTGGGCGCCCCTGGTGAAGAAGGGCGCCCAAGTTTTCAAGGGCCTAAACAGATGAATCTGGAGATGAAGCTCTAACATGATCTCTTCATGATTGATCCAGCTTTCCAACGAGATATCCAGCACGTCAATCGGATGTTGCAGTCACTAGATATGAAGCACCAAACAGAGGGTCTGATTAGAGCTAAAAACTGAAATTCAAAAGCGAACAGGGAAAAGTGAAAAATAAACTAACTCTACTGAGTTTGGGCGCCCCAGCTTGCCTGGAGCGCCCAAGCTTTTGAAGACCTAAAATTCACTGTTTGATAAAATCTCTCCCAGAAGACTCCTCTCAATATTTCTGAAATATTCCGAGCCAATTTTTTTGGATTTTTCAATTATCAGATTACAACATTACAATCAAGTACCCGTCAAGGTTAGAAGATAAACCCAAACGTACTGAATGCAACTCTAACCAGTATGGCGCCGATGATGGCGGGCATTGGTCAGAGGATCTTCTACTCTAGATGCTGGAAAGGGAACTCAACGTCAAGTATGTGCTACCCAATCCAATGCAGAGTGAGGGGCGACCATATGACGGAGTGATTTACAAAAAGCAATGCGTGAAAGAGAAATGCTGAAAGATGAACTACTCGACACCCAGAATGTGCTTGCTAACCCTGACTGGGAAAGTAGCTACCATAGGGTGGAGGTGAATTAAATGCAATACAAAATGCCGAAAGTAAGAAGGCTATTACAATTTGATAAAGAATGAATCTAATGGCTGTCAGTACTACTGCCAGCTTACAAAATGAGAGATGATATCTTGCTACAAATGAAAATCAGCATATAACAGATTTGCAACAATATTAATGAATTCCTTGCTGATAAGTGAAGCTAAAGTTGAAGAACAATAATAGATCCAACCTCTTTTCCTCTTGGACCATTCCCGATGAAGTCTCCGCAATAACCTTTGAGAACTTTCCACACCCATTCACGAACAGAAATGCAGATTACTTCAATCTATGTAACAGTCCTGTTTTTTCATCATAAAACCAGCAACATAGATATATCTTGAAAAACTCGGATCTCTCTCAAAACTCACTCAATTAACCTAACACTGAATGCAAAGCACAAGGATGAAGGAGGCGCTGAAACTAGGAACAAGAAACCAGACTAAGATGCAAGCTTTATTTATTGGCACGAACTCCAAGACAGTAGAAAAGGTACGGCCCAGCTGATAGGGGCGATTTCCTTTTAAAAATCAAGATCTTCACTAAAATCTAAAGACTTGCAAACAAGGGCGCCTAGCCAATAAGGAAAGAATGAGACAATACCCACAACCTAATTTTTTGTCTTTTTTGAATTACAAATGAAAGGCGGATCTGCTGTAGTAAACATGCAATTCTAGAACATGGCTAATATGCAGAAACAGAAATCTAAAGATTCAAAATGCAGATTACAATGCACAGTATTCAATGATCTCTCAAAACTAAACTGAATTCACCGCTAGTTGTTATCTCACAAACAAGAAGCGATGTCCGAGCTAGGAGGCCTTCATTCCTCGAAGCAGTTCCAAAGCCAATTCGGCAGCATAACAATACTGTAGTCCAAAGATGATGAAATGATGCTCAAGTCTCCTTTTTATAAGTTTCGGTTGACTTCACGAAACCCTAAAATCCAACTCAATGACAAAACCCTAGCTCATTCTTCAAGATGGCGTCCTTTTCCCTTTTAGCTCAATATTCATATTTTAATTAAAATCACACCTTGATAAATGCGCCCATATTAACTTGCTTTGACTTTGGAAAATTCATCAAAAATTAAATAAATCCTTAATGATGGCGCCACCCTTCAAGTCCACCTTTTAAAATAACATTAAGTCATTTGACTAGGCCAAGGTGATAAAATAACATTTAAATTATAATGTTATTTTTTTAAGTGAAATGAGCTCAACTCCCCAAAACTGCATTCTGAAGCCCGAAACTGAATACGCCACTTGAGTCAACTGAAAGGGAAAGTCAACTGCCTAAGACCAACCTGTTTACTGCCAAAAATAGAATTTACTAAAAATAGTAAATTCCTGGAAATGCTCAGAATGCCGAGATGAACATACCACTGCGAAGCTCTCTGAAAACCCAGAAAGAATCCACCATTAAATCCACCATCTCTGAGCAATGACCTCCTCAAAAATAGGAAACCCTAATTTTTACCTTCCGATTAGCCTTCGGGTTTCCAGAAAAAGGCCAACAGTCACAGGAACGATCAGGTTTGAGAAGGGGACATTACAATTTCACCAGCTTCGCAACGAGCATAATAATCAATCAATCTGACACCCGAGTCATCAGATTCGACGAGATCATTTGTAGAAGAGGTGTTAATGAAGAAATTTGAAGATCATAAAAATGGCTAACTCTGGACAAAATGGGCGCCCCTGGAAGGAAAAGGCTCTCGTAAATTCGAAAGCTAAAATGAAGTTTTTAGCCAGAGACGCCTCCAAAACATCTTTCTCAAAATTAGTCAAGCTCTGTGATGAATCCTTCAGCTCGCCTGTCGGATCAGTCTGCGAACCGGAAATCGAAGGCAAAGAAGGGGGTCGAAACGGAGAAAAGTTGAAAATACCAAAAATTTGACTAACACTGCTTAAAGTGGGCACCCCTGGTGAAGAAGGGCGCCCATCTTCTCTTGCCTTAGAAGAATTTTCAAGATTTTCAAAAGTTTTCAAAAATTGCAAGTGAAGGGAGATGGCGTCCAAGTTCATTGAACAGCTGATTTAGGGTTTTTGAAAATAAAAGCAAAAGAAAGCAAACCTAAAACGAAACCCTAAGTCTATTTAACACCTTTCTTTCATGTAATTTTCATTATTTTTGCAGGTAGCATTCAGAGGAGAAAGTTGGAGCAGCAAGTTTGAAGAATTTTCATGATCCAAGAATTCATATTTGCTGTTTTTTCATCAGATTTTTCAGATCAGCAAGCATAAACCCTTACTTTTTCAAGCTTTTTCATCTAGAAGATAAAGATTTTCAAAGAGAAAACCAAGGTCTTTTCACTTCATTCTTCTGAAGAAATTTTCAAGAACTTCATCAAGTTGCAGCAGCTACTTTTATTTTGCATGTCAGTGAAATCCTCAATGCATTCAGTTTTCAACCATCTGGGTCCTCTCCAATCAATCTTCTGAAGAAAACCCATATCACAGCTTTTTTTTAGAAAGTTTCAAATTTTAGGGTTGGCTGCTTTTTCAATCAGCCATCAGGGTTTTGCAAATCTAATCAAATAAGTCCGTTTCTAATCATATTCTAAACAAAACCCAGATGCCAGCTTTTTCCATGAAAATTTGAAGAAATTAGGGTTTGCTACTTTTTCAGCTAAAAGTCAAAATTTTCAAAAACGGACAATCTGGGTTGTCTTGCAACGAAATTTTGAGCAAAACCCATATCTCAAAATAATTTTCAAATTTTTTGTCCGTTGGAGCAAGAAAATCAGCATTCTAAAAATAGAAATTGCCCAAAACTTGTCAGAACCAAGGCAAGTTTACAGTCATTCTTCAAGTTTTCTGAAATGGAGTACACTCCTAATGTTTTCAAGTCTGAATCAGCTCTCTATCATGATTACATCAAAACAGCTGAGACAGATTTGCATCATATCAAGCCGGTGTTCGATCTACACGCTTTGGAGAGAGCAGGCAATACCTCAATCAGGAACCTGGGACATTCTGGACTCCTCACAGCAGCGTCAATTCCTATATCAGTTCAGACTCTTGAGTTCGTAATCGCTTGCATCAAGCATTACAAACCGGCTACTAGGGAGATTCAATCAACAGATGGCAGATTGATTTGCAGTCTAAAGCCTGATATGATCAAGAAGTGTTTTTCCATTCCCCGATGGCCTGAAAGCGTTACTATCTCAAAGGGTGAATGTGAAAGAATATGGGAGATGCACAAAAACAAATACAGTAAGAAGATTGCACAGAGATGGATGAAAGAAAAGCATAAGACTTTGCCGAAGAATGTCGGCAAGGAGAGTTTAAGGATGAGATTGCTATCATTATCACCTTGCTCAACAAGGTCACTGGCTCAAAAGATGCCACCAAGTTTCAGCCTTGGATGTTTTATGCCATACCCCACATCATGAAGAAGACTGAATTCTATGATTGGCCTAACTTAATCAGTGACAACATACATCAACAAATAATAGAATACTTCCAGTTTCATAAATTCCATATGGTGTCTTACCTAGTCTACCTGGTGGCCTTTCAAGGTCAATTCAAAGGGTTAAACACCGAGGGATCATTGAGTGTACAGCATATATACAATTACTATCCCCAGTTGGAATTCACGAAGTCGCTGCATCACTACAAGAGAGTGAACGAGGCCTTTCTGATGTACAAAGTGCGGGACCTGGACAATGAATTACACGTCCGTATCTCTTCAGTTGTCAGGGCAGCGATGGTGGAGTGGGCAGATTGGTTTATACAGTTTCCTACTTTCACCTATCTCCGAGTCTATGGCTATTCAGGAGCCCCGCTCATGTTACCAAGGTACCCGTCAAATGAGGTTGTCTTCATGGAATTCTTAAGGCAGGCCCACAACGTTGACACAGTCTTGAGGAATAGAAAGAAACCCTCCCTCCAGTTTCCATTAGGGATTGGAATTTATACATGCAGGACTGCTGCAGATGCTAAGACAATGGGAGATGAGTTAGATAAACTCGGTCTTAAGCCTTACAGCGAGAGACGATCATTTGATCCTCATGGTGTCTATGTTGGTCGACTTGAGAAGAACTATGAACATATATCCGCCATTGAAGACTTTTGGGCTAATTGTACAAATGAGTTCGAGGTGTGGAGGCGTAGTTATAGCAGACTCACTCTTCATCAAATGAAAGACTACTTAAATGAAGATATAAAAGGATTATCAGATGATGAAGAGGATGTGCTTCTCCCGATGTATACTTAGAAGCGAATTGAAGATCAGCCCCTTCCTCAAGTTAATTGGGCTAATAAAGAGTCCCTCTCAGTAGAAGAAAGGAAAAAACAAGTCCTTGAACATAGCAGGGTTTTCCTAATCCTTAAGAGGAAAAACTCCATTCCAGCAACATAGCCACCAAGAACAATTCCCTCGTCCTCCAGAGCACAGTCAAAACGGAAGGGTGTAAGTCAGTCTCAGGAAGGCATCAAAGGTAGTAGATCAAGTAAAAATGTAAGAAGGTTAGACTTCTTAGGCATAGTCATACAGGAGCAGCCTACAGTTGATTCAGAAGCTCCTTCTAATGAGCCCATACCTCAGAAAGAAGCAGAGGAGCCACCTTTAACACATGTCTCAGTACCTTTGACAGAACCAATTCACATCGACCTTGATATAGAAGATGATGAAGAGATCACAGTTGTACCTCCTAAGGAAGTTAGTAAAGATACTACCGTATCTTGGCTTGAGAACTCCTTGGGAAGGGTAAGAAGAAGGCCTTCATATCAAGTAAATTTTGATGATCTTGACAACATTTATCAGGAACCTCCTAAGAAGAAAGCAAAGAAGCAAGTTCACTTTGATAGGAATCCTGATAACAAGATAATCATGGAGACTGCATTTCCCCCAAAAGACAAGAACAGGGATGAGGTAAACATGGATGACTTCGTGATGGTAAAGGCCAATTTTGGTAGAAATACCAGGTATGCAGACGTGAGTCTATTCAAAGTTGTGTCTAAGAACCTTTAGGAAAGAGTGCTCAAGGATGGAGAAGACAAGGCAACCCTCAAGGCTGAAAATCAGCAACTCAGGCTTTTCATTTCTTCCCTTGTCCATGGTTCTTCACAAGCAACCCAGTTGCTGCCCCAGATTTTAGAGACACCAGCTAATCATCAGCAGTTAAGACAGCTGGTCATTTGTGGGAAAGAAACTCAAGAATGGATCGAGAGTTTCATTGTCAGAGGAAAGGAAATCTTGGCTCAAATGTTCCAGTTGAGAGAGAAAGCTCATAAGCTACGTCAAGGTATCCAAGGATTTGAACAAACACTGGCTGAAGTAAGGCCAAGGCATGAGATTATCATTGCTGATTTAGATACAGCCTATGGTTCAGCAGTTTCCAAAGAACATAAGAGGCAGATCCTTGCTTGGAGAGAGCGTCATGTTTTCAAAGTTAAAACCTATGAGAGGATATCTGAAGAGTTTGTTTCCTACAGACAAAGGGTGATCGAAGCTCTTCTCTTCATCAGTGAATTTGTTACAGAGATTCCTTCTCAATACAGTCTTGAAGATGGGTCCTACGTCAGGCTTGATGAAGTACAAACTCAGTTCCAGAGTGTTGTTCGCGGTTGTAATCCAGTTGGCGGAAGGATAGGTCATATTTCAGCGATGTCAGCAAATGAAATATGCTAACCAATTTTTTTGTTGAAATACACAACACAATCCAGCACTTAGCCAACTTGATTAGCATTAGCTCCAAATAGAAAACCAAACTTGAAAGAACTCACACCAAGAATGCACACTCAAACCCGATGAAGGCTTGGTGTTGTCATATGGCGAAGGAGCTAAAGGAAAGTACTTGAAAGAAAACTACTCAACGTCAAGAATGTGCACTCAAGATCCCACTGAGGGCGAGGTGCTAACATATGACGGAGTGTTAAATTGAAAGCTAGAAATTAATAGGCGGATAACCAGCCATGAAGCTATTACAAACTAATTCATCCGCTGCGGCGGGCATCCACAGAAAATTGGGGATTCTCCACTATGAAAGTGGGTACAAGAGTGTTACAATCAAATTATCCACACTGGCGGTAAACCATCCAGGGGTACTTATGTGAGAAGAATAAAAATTAATTGCAGCAATGAGAATTGGAACAATACTACTGTTTACAGTCTTTACAATTAATGAATAAGTTGCAAATTACATAAGAATTACAACAGTCTTCAAACACAAGAGTTATAGATGATCTCATACAATTATTTAACTCTCTAACAGCTGATAATGAGTCAAAAATCAGAACTTCAAAGGTCTGATACAGAAAACAGTAAATTGGAAATGTAAATCAGCAACTGTGAAATCAATGAAATGTTCATAACTCACTCATTTCACCTCCGAATCGAATGAAATCAAGTGCAATGGATTGCTAGAAGGTAGGCGACCATGCTGAGATGAAGAAACAGCTTCAAAGACTTCCTGTGAATTTTGCACGAATCCCAAAGCATTTCCAAAAAAGTACGGCCCTCCTTGAAGGGGCGACTTCACTTTAAAAATCAAGTTCTCAATAATAAAATCCAAAAATTGATATGAAGGGGCACCCTTGAACAGCAAATAGAATGATGAAATGCCCAGAACCAATTTCAAACTGGAAATAAAGTTATAACTTAAAATCATCTTCAGCTGTAGATGAAACAGCAAAACCAAAATTGATAAATCTTCAAAATTTCATCACAAGTGCGCTCAATCTGCTAGTCTGGATGAGAAGCAGCGAATTCCAACTAGATGTTGTATTTCAAACATGAAATTGGATAATTGGCTAGGAGGTAGCATCCTCGAAGCAAGATTTCATTTGTCATTCCGACAGCATAACAGTATATTAACATGAATGGATGCCAAAGCTGGAAAAAAGCCTTCATTTTATAGAAGAGTAGAGGACTCTTCAATCCTTCAAGAAAAGACGCCAACAGTCACAGAAACTTTTCAAATTTCCAAAAAATCTTTTATCTTCTCAAAAAGGCGTCCACTTTACAAAGCAACATAAAAAATTTATTTTAAAATAATAACTCCCTCAAAAGGCGTCCACTTTATTTCTCAAGGCTTTTTGACTTTATTAAAAATTAAATCACCTTTATGATAGCATACCCCTTCCAAGTCCCCTTTTTAAACACAACTTAAGTTGTCATCCTAGGCCAAGGGGTCAACTGTAAATTATAACCTTAACGCCTTTATTCAACATAAAAAATGCCTTAAGAAATCAGACATGAATTGCAAATAAATGCTCCAACAGGAAATGATGTTCTGAAAGCTGACGAACTCCAAACTGCTAAAAATAGAATTTACTATAAATAGTAAACTCTCAGAAATGCCAAAGAACCTCTGAATTGGAAACCCTAATTTTACCTCACACACGCCTACAGGCTTCCGGAATAGGCTGATGAATGTCAAAACAGATTATTGATGAGAAGGGGACATTACAGCAAAGTTCGAGAAAGCGGCCAATGAGGTTGAAGATTTCCTTAGGTCAGTTGCAGATGCTAAAGATATTCTAGAAAAGCGGTGTTTTGCTATTGATGGCATAGGGGCACCGAACCAGGACATAATTTATAACTTCCTAGCGGATGTGATCAAGCTTTAAAGCAGCTTTCTTCTAGAAGCTTTCTTTCCCGCTTTCTTTCTATTCTTGGAATAATTCTTATCCATTCTTTGAGAAGAGAAAGAAGATAAAATGTAATAGTTCGCAGTCCCTACTTTTTCTGCTTTCTGAGGTGTTAGATGTTATCTTCTTTCTAGATTTAGTAATAAAGCTTGCTTGTTGAGCAAGCCCTAAATTGTGAAAGCAAGGAAATTTTAGGGTTCCCTACTCCTCTGCTCATCTATAAATAAGAGCCTTTGCTCATTAGTTTTTTTTAACCATGCTAGTGAGAACAAAACGCTGAGCCTATTGTGCCTTCTATTTATTACTCAAGTATTGTTCAATTGTGTTGTGATAGCAAATTGTTGAGCCTCTTTAGCCAACAAGGAGTTAGTGTGATTGTTGTTTCTATTGTGTAAGAGCAAGATTGCAAGCCTCTTTAGCTGCAATTCCTTGTTCCAGGCATGTTAGAAGTAAGTTTTGTTCCAGAAGTTTGAGTAATAAAATCATGAGCCTCCTTTGCCTTGGTCTAAAATCTCAGATTTCCGTTATTTATGTTCTACTTTTATGATCTTAATTTCAGCTTACATTGAAGTGTGTAGATGTTTGTTGAGAGAGAGTTTATTAAAGTATTTTGTCAGAGATTACACCTTGTTCATTTCTAGTTTCTCTTGCTCTGCGTTTTACTTGAGAAATTGGAAACGTCTTTAGCTTAAGTTAGTCGTAGTTGAACTTCTTAAATCAGAAAATCTCAGCTGCAGCATTTGTGTTTAATAAACCTTGTGCTCTAAGCTGATCAAAAAGATAGGCAACTTAGTTTTAGTTTACTTTCTTTCAAACACCATCAGCAAGAGGGAGCTTCCCCTCCTAATTTGAAGAGCAGTTTATCTGTGCATAGCTGTCCATTTCAAATACGCATTCCAGAGGTGCAAATTTAAACGCCAACAGACTTTAAAGCCCTAGAGAAGTAGGTGGCCTCTCAACATGAGGATATATTCCAAAAGAGGAAATTTTTTGGAAGAAAAAGTCTCAAGTGAAATGGATTGGTGAAGGAGATTGCAATACCAATTTTTTTTCATCTCATGCAAAATAAGAAGGCAATCCAATCCCATCCCAAAGTTGGTATTTCATGATGGGCATATAGTGGAACATCCAAAGAATATCAAGGAAACCCTTTTGGAATATTAGAAATACATCCTAGAAGATCTAAGGCACAAAGAACAAGACACCTTTACTCAACACACCCCGTATATCCTTAATAACAAGCATAATGATACCCTCTTGGCAAGAATTTTATCTAGAGGAAGTTAAAATGCAATGTTTGGGCTAAAACAAAATGAAGCTCCTTGGACTAGATGATTTCCAAGACTTTTTCTACCAGTAGTTTGGGACCTTCTAGGTCAATATCTTTGGGAGGTTGTGAAAGAATCGAAGGATTCTAAAGCAATGATCAAATCCCCTAACCACACCTCCTTGGTCCTTTATCCCAGAGCACAATGGACCTAACAAAGCTGAAGAATTCAGACCTATCTCTCTTTGTAATATAGTCTATGAGATGTGTTCGTACCCAAATTCGCTACCCATACAAAACCTTGTCTTTAATCATATTTGTAGTGAAAAATAGGTCATTTTTGTCACATCAATGTTAATTATGCTATCTTTCCTATCAAACAGCCAAGTCCTCAGACATTGGTATCTCTTGGTCCACTAATAATTTATGCAAGATGTTTGTCAAAAATATTATCAAGCTCTAAATTCTAAAGGACGGCCCAGCACAAGCAGAAGAAGGAAGGAAGAAAGACTATGATGCCTAAATTTGGGAATCAAATACAATTGCAAATTGATGTTATCTCAAAGTTAGTAGTGGTCTATCCTCTTAATCATAGTCTATTTATCAACTGTATAAATCTCAGACCTGCTATTGTTATGTGAAGCAATAATTAATGTAATCATTTTTTTATATTGCATTTGAAATGTTGTGTATTTCCCAAAATATTTTGCAATGTTAAACAATGATTCAAGTTAAGGAATTGTGATAGCCTCTTCTATGAAAACTTAAAAATTCCAGCTGCAAATCATTAAATACCTCCTACCAATCAAATGCAATATCTGTACAAATATTCAAAATAAATTGAACTGACATTTTATCAAACAGTTTTGCTTTCTGCTGTCCTTAATGTTTTCCACAAAATTTTGGGGTTGCAAATAATTTTCAAACATATATATATTCAATAACATAAAATGCATTTGGCATCATTGTGCAGGTATTATATAAAATAAATCCAGCTAATGTATATTTCTTGCAAAAACTAATAATGCTACTACAGTTCAAAAGATATATATGTATGTATGTATGTATGTATGTATGTATGTGTGTATGTATGTATGTATGTATATCTGTATATGTATATACACATATACATATATATGCATATATATATATATATATAAACACACACACACACATATACACATATACACATACATATATACCTATACACATATACACATATATACATATACACACATACATACACACACACAAACACACACACACACAAACACACACACAAACACAGCGGCTCTGGGATGCTACACAACAATCTTAATCCTGATGCCTTAGACCTGAGTTGGCATTGATAGTCCATACCAGAAGAGATACGCTTTAGTCACTGCATTGAATCTTAAAGTCACCACAAATTTATTCGACCCCTTTCGATATCCCATATGGCATCAAGAAACTCATATGCCACTTGTGTCAAATGGTTTGGCACTTAGCAAGGGTGTCATGTCCCCTTTTCGATAGCCACCTTGATGAACGTTTAGCCTTTATTTATTCCCGAAGGCTAAACAGGAGAAATAAGGGAGCAAGTATTAAATTAATTATTTATAAAGTTATTTCAATAAAGTAAAATTAAAATATGACTTTATATTTTATTAATTTAATAAAGTAACTTAAAATAAATATTATATCATAAAGTCACTTAAGGGAATAAAATAATAATATTACTAGAAGCTTCCTAGAAAGTCATTGAGAAATCTTTATAAGGAGTTGTTGGCTTAGCATTTGGGCATGCTTGACTTGAATCTCATTTCTCATTACCAATTT
>VDFB02138770.1:82081-116989 GCA_007258455.2 Sequoia sempervirens
GACTTTAAAGTCCTAGAGTAGTAGGTGGCCTCTCAACATGAGGATATATTCCAAAAGAGGAAATTTTTTGGAAGAAAAATTCAAAAGTGAAATGGATTGGTGAAGGAGATTGCAATACCAATTTTTTTCATCTCATGCAAAATAAGAAGGCAATCCAATCCCATCCCAAAGTTGGTATTTCATGATGGGCATATAGTGGAACATCCAAAGAAGAACAAGGAAACCCTTTTGAAATATTAGAAATCCATCCTAGAAGATCTAAGGCACAAAGAACAAGACATCTTTACTCAACACACCCCGTATATCCTTAATAACAAGCATAATGATACCCTCTTGGCAAGAAATTTCTCTAGAGGAAGTTAAAATGCAATGTTTGGGCTAAAAAAAAATGAAGTGGACTAAATGATTTCCAAGACTTTTTCTACCAATACTTTGGGACCTTCTAGGTCAATATCTTTGGGAGGTTGTGAAAGAATCTAAGGATTCTAAAGCAATGCTCAAATCCCCTAACCACACCTCCTTGGTTCTCATCCCAGAGCACAATGGAGCTAACAAAGCTGAAGAATTCAGACCTATCTCTCTTTGTAATACAGTCTATAAGATGTGTTGGTACCCAAATTCGCTACCCATAGAAAACTGTCTTCAATCATATTTGTAGTCAAAAACTAGGTCATCTTTGTCACATCAATGTTAATTATGCTATCTTTCCTATCGAATAGTCAAGTCCTCAGACATTGGTATCTCTTGGTCCACTAATAAATCATGCAAGATGTTTGTCACAAATATTATCAAGCTCCAAATTCTAAAGGAGGGTCCAGCACAAGCAGAAGAAGGAAGGAAGAGAGACTATGATGCCTAAATTTGTTAATCAAATACAATTGCAAATTGATCTTATCTCAAAGTTAGTAGTGGTCCATCCTCTTAATCATAGTCTATTTATCAACTGTATAAATTTCAGACCTTGCTATTGTTATGTGAAGCAATAATTAATGTAATCATTTTTTTATATTGCATTCGAAATGTTGTGTATTTCCCAAAATATTTTGCAATGTTAAACAATGATTCAAGTTAAGGAATTGTGATAGCCTCTTGTATAAAAACTTAAACATTCCAGCTGCAAATCATTAAATACCTCCTACCAATCAAATGCAATATCTTTACAAATTTTCCAAAAAAATTGAACTGACATTTTGTCAAACAGTTTTGCTTTCTACTGTCCTTAATGTTTTCCACAAATTTTTGGGATTGCAAATAATTTTCAAACATATATACAAATATATATATATATATTCAATAACATAAAATGCATTTGGCATCATTGTGCAGGTATTATATAAAATAAATCCAGCTAATGTATATTTCTTTCAAAAACTAATAATGCTACTACAGTTCACAAGCTATATATGTATGTATGTGTGTATGTATGTATGTATGTATGTATGTATATGTATATACACATATACATATATATATACACACACACACACACACATATATAAACATATACACATATACATATACACATTTACATATATACCTATACACATACACATATATACATATACACACATACACACAGCCGCTCTAGGATGCTACACAACAGTCTTAATCCTGATGCCTTAGACCTGAGTTGGCATTCACAGTCGACAGCAGAAGAGATACCCTTTAGTCGCTGCATTGAATCTTAAAGTCACCACAAATTTATTCGACCCCTTTCGATATCCCATATGGCGTCAAGAAACACATATGCCACTTGTCTCAAATGGTTCGGCACTTAGCAAGGGTGTCATGTCCCCTTTACAATAGCCACCTTGATGAACATTTAGACTTTATTTATTCCAAAAGGCTAAACAAGAGAAATAAGGGAGTAAGTATTAAATTAATTATTTATAAAGTTATTTCAATAAAGTAAAATTAAAAGATGACTTTATATTTAATTAATTTAATAAAGTGACATAAAATAAATATTATATCATAAAGTCACTTAAGGGAATAAAATAATAATATTTTTAGAAGCTCCCTAGAAAGTCATTGAGAAATGTTTATAAGGAGTTGTTGGCTTAGCATTTGGGCATGCTTGACTTGAATCTCATTTCTCATTACCAGTTTGGTAAGAAAGCTTGAATGATTTGCATTGCTCGAGGGTTTGAAGACTCTACGGTGCCGATTTTAGTTGTGAAAGATCAACCCTAGTTGGAGATTGTGGAGAAATCCATCAAGGGTTTCTATAGGTGCTCCATTGGAGAATTCTAACAGGTGCAATAGTTGATGTATTATTGCCCTTCTGTTGAGGAGTTTGCACAATTGCAATAGCTGGTTTATTATTGCAATTATTAAAAGACTTATAGGTCTGCAACAGTTGATGTATTGTTGCAAGTATTTGAGGAAGAAGATCATTTCCTTGCTGATTTAATATATTGACAAATTTTGTGGCCTTTGGCCAAATTTGTGGAGCTCTAAGGGAAATCGAATTTGAAATTAATTGCACCATTCTCCTATCGATTTTCATCTATTTTATTCAAAGAAATCCAAGGCACAGCGAGGTGTGATTAATCTGTTTGATTTTGATATTAGAGAAGCTCAAAGTAATTTTGGGAGCATCGAGTTTAATTCACCGAAATCATTTTCTAATTTATGCCACAGTGATTTCAGCATAGAAGGCGTCTTCATTATTGACAAGCACAAATAAGACAAGAGTTGCGTTAGACAAAAAAAAAAGAAGCGCTTTTGCTTCACCTGTCGAGAGCAACTTACAAAAGACACATTTAATTTTGGCAGTAATAAGACAAACAAATATAAATCAAATTGTAGTTTGTGGTAGACGACTTCTCTTGAGGAGATGTATTTGCAAGGGAGGACGAATTTGGATTTTATTATCGGGCCTTTAGAATAAAGACAAAGTAGATACAACAAAAAGACAAATAAAATAAAAGGAGTCAATTTGAGTAAACTTGTGTCTCTTAGAAGAAGCCATGTGGCTCATATGAGTGGCCCAGTCAAGTACAGTGTATTGACAAGAGGAAAATGGGATTGACTTGGGGCTAATGCAATAAAGACAAAGGCTTCATTTCAGAATTTTTTCGATAGAGACAAATCCTTGTTATGTCATTCCAACCAGTAGCACATCAGATACATGGCGCAGATTTCTGGTATCAAGGAGTTCATTTGTGAAGAGGTATGATTGGCGATTTCATCACTGTCATGCCAACAACTTGACGTATAAATCAAGTTCCAATCTCAATTAGTTTTGAGTTTGCATTTAATTGTAGGAGTCGTTGTCAACTAGCAGTTTGTAGCTTCATGTCATATGAGAAAATATATAAAAATTGCATTATACCATTGTTCTCAGTCACAGTCATAACAGCAGCAATGATATTGAAATTGTAATAGGTTTGCATTGTCTCTTTATCATAGTAGATCAGTTGCAATCATCTTTGACTAAATTGTAATTAGACTTATACAACCATATAAGGAGTTTGGAAGGTTTGCATATGAATTGTTTGATAGAATGTCTCATGGTTGTAGCTTAACATTTGCATGTATATTCATTTGAGAAATCAGAAAATACATTTGCATTGCAATTCTCTTTCATTTCAGTCATTCGTAGGTTTCAATTAGAGTTTTTATTAACTTGGTATCGATGTATGCATCAAAATGCAAAAAGAACATCAAAACACCAGCTGGACAAGTTTGTAAGAAAACTGTTTGACAATATTCCTGAAGCATCAAAACAACCGATTAAGTGCAAATTTTGCTAGGCTCTTTACAGTGGTATCAAAGCTTTGATCTTGCCAGCCTGTGAGGAGATTTTTGTTTCAGATTTAAATCATGGATTCAATGGGTGACATAGAGTTCAGTCAGAAAATTTTTACGGCAGGAGACAAACTTGGTCACTTGTCTTTAACAAAAGATGCTCTTCTCAATTCATTGGAGGAAGTGGTAAATTGCTTGCATTTGGTGGACCAGCCACCTTCTCAAATAATTCAAGCAAGTATGATTCTAGTATTGATCTCTTTGGAGGAAGACAAGTTATTGAGACACAAAGATAAGGATGTAAGACTTGTTGTGGCCCATTGCCTAAGTGAAATTATGAGGATTGCAGCTCCTAAAGTTCATTTTGGTAATGACAAAATGAGGCAAGTTATGCAATTGATGATTGAAAGCTTTTAGGGGATACGTGGCATCAAAAGCCCTACTTTCACTAAGAGGGTTAAGATTTAGAAATGATGGCAAAGGCATGGTCACGTGTTCTCATGTTTGACCATGATGGTCTTATCCTCCAACTATTCGATTGCTTCATATCAGGAATCATGAAACGTCACTCAAATACTGTGAAGACAAGTATGTTCACTATCTTGTCTGTAATCCTTGATCAAGATAAGGATGTTTGCAAACAGCTACAATTCAATTTGTTAGCTATTTGGAGAAAAGAGCAGCATGTTTTGACTGCAGCATACAATCTCACAAGAAGATTGGTTGAGTGGAAAGTTGAGAAGTTCAGGGAACAGTCGAATGCACAAGAGTTAATCTCATTTGGCCTACCAATTCCATCTTCTCTACTTGAAGAAGACAGGGCATCATCCAATGGAGCAACTGAGTTGGATGATGAATACAACGAACAGCCTGATCCCATTTGTGTTGAGACACTTGATAAGAGAATTGATGATCATTTTACAGGTGGAATTAATGTTGACGTAATTCCAAATCAGAATGAATGTATGCAGGACTTGGCGGAACAAGATAGTTGGGTGACTCAAACACTTCATGAACAATCAAATGCTTATTCATATGAAGAAGCAACTAATCATACACCCCTTAGTCTGCACGGCTGGAGGAACCAGTTGAAGGTGAATGAGGATGAGATTGTGGCAGCCTTATCTCATCATGACAAAATGCACAAGTTGATTGAAAACCACCTTTGGACGGTTCAATTGGAGAGAAGACAAAAGGGAGATGAAGCAGAGTCTTCTCATGATTGCTTGCAGGAAGTCAAAGAAGGTATGGGGACAATGAAAACAAATTATCTGCACCTTTTAGATCATGACCACCTCCTCAATCTCGTTGAGATCTATTTAGATGCTTTGATGAGGAAAGAAGAGGAAGTTGATAAGCTCTCTCACGAGCTTCAGGTCACCAGCAATTCCTTGAGGATGACTCAGATAGCTCTTAAGGAATCAGAGATTCATGTTGATGAGCTCTGCTTAGAGTTGAGTTTGGCTAGAAGTTTATCGTGTTCAGCAGAGACTCAGTCACCTATGGTATCCAGGGCGCAGGATGAGAAGAGCAGCACAACATCTCCTAGCATTTACACTCAGGATTCAGGTGCAGTGCCTCTTGCGTTGGATAGGCAAGAGGAGTTAGTTGGTGAGGGATGCATCGTTCTTGATCTTGAGAGGTCTATGATTGGGTGGCTGATTGATGTCAATCTATGGTAAGATGATAGACATGTTGAAAACAGTATCCCAACACCATCTTCGTGGGTTTCACCTCCCACTTCATTAATTGATGGCTGTCCTACTTTGCTGGTTGGAGTTTTGTCAGGTTACACTTTGAGGGCAGTAGCTGTTAGGATGGATATGAGTAGTTGGGATTACCACCTTGGGGTTAGAGGATGATCTTATGATGAGTTTTTTTCATTCCCTGACGGTGGTACTACCTTGGGCTCCATCATGGACTTGATTCACAGGTTACATGGTGCTCCAATGATTTATGCCAGCAATTTGACAGATGTTGGTATATATTTTTATGCACCTTCATTAGGCATCTTTCACTGTACAATGTGGATTGAATTATTGATGTTACAGGTACATCAGTCTTGGTTGTAGGTTCAAGCATCATTGCAGATTCGAGCACCAGGCTCTTCATTGGTAGTTTTGAGATTGACATTAGTCAATCTTATCAGAAGAAGATGATTTCTTCTAAGTCTTGCACACTGGACTTTGGTGTTGTTCCAACTTCTTTTCAAGAGAATGATGGCATTCAAGATGACATTTTTTCCACTCCTGAAAGTAAGTCAGGACACTTGCAGTTGCTTTCTGATAGAGGTTTTGTTGACGAAGCTACAATGGGTAATGATGACATGGTTGCAAGACCAAATCATCTTGTAATGAGTTGTGAGTCTTCTTTTAGTGACGACAGTGTTGGATGGAATACAAATGACTACTCTAGTATTCCATTAGCGCAGGCAAGAGAGTTTCACCTCGATTGCATTATGAGGTGTGCTCATCATTTTTCCTTCAACCCACATACACAGGATTTGACTATGACTTTGTTGTCACAAAGAGATGGGCTGAATAAGAGGTGTACGAGTTTACTCTGGCATGATATACTTCTAAGTTCAGGTGATGAGTCCAAGTTGTTCTCGCCAGACAATTGCTCATAGAAGCAGGAGCTTGTGGTTTGGTTCAATTAGACTTTAGGGGTTATCAGAGTGGTGCAGCGGAAGTCAATTGGTGTTGAGATTGATGGACTTCAATCTTGTTCATCGGATCCAAGCGGAGTTTGCTTATGGGAAGTATGGATGCCCGAGGTTCATCATCGCAGTTCTTGGGTGGCAGAGATGTTTTTCAATGAGACCATCAGGATGCTTGGGTTGCCGAGGTTCGTAGGTGGTGATAGAGACGGTGTGTTCCTGAGTGCCTTTTTGCGAGAGCTATTCAAATGGTCAGGTACTAGCTTGGATTTTGAGGAGTGTAGAACTCCTCAGGCTAAGTATTGGATTTAGGGGAACCAGTACAGCTTCTAGGCACTGCAGGATAGTTGGCAGGTGGCACATAGTCAGTTGGAGACATACGCTAATGGGCATAGGGTTGAGAACAAATTTCAGATTGGAGACTTGGTTTACCTTCGGTTAAAGTTTTACAAGTAGTCTTCCATGAGGAAGAGTAGTGCGAGGAAACTCAAGTCTCAATTCTAGGACCCTACAAGATAATTGGGTGTGTTGGGGAGGTAACCTATGAGTTGGAGCTGCTAGAAGGAAGTGAGTCACACAGGGTATTTCATGTTTTGTGCCTCGAGAAGGCACTTGGACAGCAAGTTACTTCTTGAGGAGGGACATTTGGTCCTAATTCCTGAGGAGATTGTCGATACCCAAGAGAGAAGATTGAGAAACAGGGTGGTTAAGCAGTATTTGGTGAGATGGAGAGGTCTGCCAACAAAGGATGCCACGTGGGAAGGAGAACATAGTCTTCAGCATCCCATTTTGCAATTGTTTGGGGACAAGCAATTTCGGGAAGGGAGGACTGTCATGTCCCCTTTTCGATAGCCATCTTGATGAACGTTTAGCCTTTATTTATTCTTGAAGGCTAAGTAGGAGAAATAAGGGAGTAAGTATTAAATTAATTATTTATAAAGTTATTTCAATAAAGTAAAATTAAAAGATGACTTTATATTTTATTAATTTAATAAAGTGACTTAAAATAAATTATATCATAAAGTCACTTAAGGGAATAAAATAATATTATTTCTAGAAGCTTTCTGGAAAGTCATTGAGAAATCTTTATAAGGATTTGTTGGCTTAGCATTTAGGCATGCTCGACTTGAATCTCATTTCTCATTACTAGTTTGGTAAGAAAGTTTGAATGCTTTGCATTGCCCTCGAGGGTTTGAAGACTCTAGGGTGTTGGTTTTGGTTGTGAAAGATCAACCCTAGCTGGAGATTGTGGAGAAATCCATCCAGGGCTTCTACAAGTGCTTCATTGGAGAATTCTAACAAGTGCAATAGCTGATGTATTATTGCCCTTCTGCTGAGGAGTTTGCACAATCGTAATAGCTGGTTTATTATTGCAATTATTAAAAGACTTACAGGTCTGCAACAACTGACGTATTATTGCAAGTATTTGAGGAAGAAGATCATTTCCTTGTTGATTTAATATATTGACAAATTTGTGGCCTTTGGCCAAATTTGTGGAGCTCTAAGGGAAATCGAATTTAAAATTAATTGCACCATTCTCCTATCGATTTTCATCTATTTTATTCAAAGAAATCCAAGGCACGACAAGGTGCAATTAATCTATTTGATTCTGTTATTAGAGAAGCTCAGAGTAATTTTGGGAGCATCGAGTTTAATTCGATGAAAGCATTTTCTAATTTATGCCACAATGATTTCAGCATAGAAGGCATCTTCATTATTGACAAGCACAGATTAGACAAGAGTTGTGTTAGACAAAAACAAAAAAAAAGGAAGATGCACTTTTGCTTCACCTGTCGGGAGCAGCTTACAAAAGACAAATTTAATTTTGGCAATAATAAGACAAACAAATATAAATCGAATTGTAGTATGTGGTAGACAACTTCTCTTGAGGAGACATATTTGCAAGGGAGGACCGATTTGGATTTTATTATCGGGCCTTTAGAATAAAGACAAAGTAGATACAACAAAAAGACAAATAAAATAAAAAGGAGTCGATTTGAGTAAACTTGTGTCTCTAAGAAGAGCGATGTGGCTTATATGAGTTTTCAGGAGGAGAACAATTTAAGATAATCGGCCAAGTCAGGCACGGCACATTGACAAGAGGAAATCAAGATTCACTTGGGACTGATCCGATAAAGACAAAGGCTTCATTTCAGAATTGTTTCGATAGATACAAATCCTTGTTATGTCGTTCCAACGAGAAGCACATCAAATACGTGGCGTAGATTTCTGGTATCAAGGAGTTCATTTGTGAAGAGGTTCGATTGGTGACTTCATCACTGTCATGCCAGCAACTTGACGTATAAATGAAGTTTCAATCTCAATTAGTTTTGAGTCTGCATTTACTTGCAGGAGTCGTTGTCAACTAGCAGTCTGTAGCTTCATGTCATATGAGAAAATATATAAAAAATTGCATTGTACCATCGTTCTCAGTCACAGTCATAACAACAGCAATGATATTGAAATTGTAATAGGTTTGCATTGTCTCTTTATCATGATAGATCAGTTGCAATCATCTTTGACTAAATTGTAATTAGACTTATACAGCCATATAAGGAGTTTGGAAGGTTTGCATATGAACTGTTTGATAGAATGTCTCATGGCTGTAGCTTAACATTTGCATGTATATTTAGTTGAGAAATCAGAAAATACATTTGCATTGCAATTCTCTTTCATTTCAGTCATTAGTAGGTTTCAATTAGAGTCTTTGTGCACTTGGTATCGATATATGCATCAAAATACAAAAAGAACATCAAAACACCAGCTGGACAAGTTTGTAAGAAAACTGTTTGACAATATTCCTCAAGCATCAAAACAGCCAATTAAGTGCAAATCTTGCTAGGCTCTTTACAAAGGGTTGAGGCACTATAAATAAGATTGCGACCAGTTGAAACTTATATCTACGCTCTCCTTTAGTGTACATGGCACCTCAATATAAACTCAATATCATGGATATCAATCCACATTTATTGTTTGAATAAATATATGAATTCAATCAATACCTCCCAAAATCGAATATAACAATTGTTTTTTTACTTACTGAATGTATACCTTGCAAAGGCAAAATTTGATCATAAGCAAAAATGTTAATATTTAATAGTCCCAATTTCCCATAACCCAATATTTAATTCTGCCATTATTCTAGCATTAATTATGAAAAAACACCTCTGCAAAATCTCCAATAAGAGTCCTTTAACCATGGATATCCTGAAACTCTTCAAACGTTGAAATTAAATGAAACCCCTGAAATTTGTCTTTGCCAAAAGACTTCACAAATTTCGAACAACCGTTCCAAACTAAACTTTGGAACTCTATGTGAATTCTAAGATGATTTCACCTGCATATAGATTGGTTTTCGTCCTCAAGTTTCCAAAACCTATAAACCAAGCTCTCTAGTTTCTCCCAATAATAATTTCCCAAAGATAATAATGAATTCCCTTTCACCACCTTTTATTTCCTCATCACCTTTCAAATGTTAATTAGCTTTGTTTTTCCCGGAGTGACTTTATTTATTATTTTGCTTGTTGAGGAGGGATTTTTAACTTGGCCTGCTCCAAGTGAGGCCACAAATGGGGGACCTCGTCCCCAGCATTAATGCACAAATTCAACATGAATCATCCAAACCCGCAAGCATAGCAGCCCAAAAAAGGAAGAGAGAGTGAGTGTCCACGAGCACACTAGCCCAACAAGGGTCTGGAGCACAAAGTCATTTGGCATGAACGCCTACAACATCATTGTTAAAGTTCAAATCTGCGAACACATTGGAACAGTGAGGGCACAAGGCCCAGGATCACAATAGCCCAACAAGGATTTAAACCTTGGTGGCCACAACAACACGACCACTTTACCATCACACTATGGGATTAACCCCAACTTTATTAAATAATTTGTCAACACATTTATTAAAAATCACTTTAATAATAAAGCCCAATTAATTAAATATAAATGTCTGAAAAGTAAAATTGGATACTTTAATATTTAATTAGTTAAATTATCCCCTCAAATTTTCCAACTTAGCTTATTGGGATAAAATAATCTAGTGGACTCTGTTGGGTGATCACTCGAAAAACGAGGACAGACATTATAGTCCTCCCTTCCCAACATTGCTTGCCCTCAAGCAATTGCAAACCCGAATGTTGCAATATTTGTTCTCCTTCCCACATAGCATCTTCAAGAGGCAAGTCTCTCCATCTACACTCCCTCACATTCAAGATAGTATCAAGCACCAAAGTAAATTTTCCCTCCTCATCTAATGGTGGAAGCTCTAGAGATGGAATAGTGTCCTACCCAATTTCCCTTTTGAAGCAAGATACAAGAAACACATTATGAATTTTGCTAGCTTCAAGCAGCTCTAATTCATATGCAACCTCCCAACTCTCCTCACAATCCTGTAGGGGCCATTTTAGAACGGATAAGCCACTTGATTCATGAACCACTTTGTCAACTTAAACCATTCAAGTTTAGGTGGAGAATCCTCAACACTCTTCCACGATTCTAACTTGTTGGGCAAAGAAGACTAGTAGCATTGCCACCTCCAAAGTGCACCCTATCTTGACATAGACTCTATTTCAAGCCTGAGGCATGGATTCACAATGGGTTTTCCATTCACTTGGTGTTCTAGAGGAATTCCTAACTAGCTATGCCAAGAGAAAACTACACCTTGAGGAGTTCACTTAATCATTCACCAATTTCATTAATTTCAGCCCCAAGTCTTCGTCATTTTATTCTCTTCTTTCCACTACCAAGATCACAATCAATCAAGAACTTCTTCCTCTCTCACTCAAAATAGTACAACTTCAAGCAATCTACAAGAGTGGCTAGTTGAAACTTGAAACCATTACTAGAGACCTTGCAATCTGATAGGAGAAATATCACAGTTGGCATTCATTAAAACAAATAGGATGACTCAGTGAATGCCAAAAAAGGTAGTATGAAAGTTGAGTTTCATATGGGTACCCGTACAACAACTATCATAACTATAGCCTTGAAGATAAAAGGGCTCATAGACATAATTTTCTTAATATGGTGTGCATAGGTACCCAATAGCTAAGTGTATCTACAGCTCTATAATGGTGTCTTCACAATAAGGTATTCTTTTAGAAACAAATCAATCCTCCAAGACTAGTGAACTAACCTACAATGTCCGTTCACATTACAATCTTGGAATTAACACATAGTTTGCATATCTCCTAATGACAAAGAGATCAGACTTATGATTGAATTTGTATATTTGAATGCAACCCTGGCATTACAAGTGTTGGTTAAGTGTTAGAGACAACCTAGATTGTTGGTATGGCAATTTGCAATAAAACCCATAATGGCCTCACCAACTAGTGAAATCAAATAGAGCTCTCCACCAAGACCCATTAGATTTCCCCAACAAGGCTTGTTTAAGCTCCCCTTAGGATTGGGTTAGGCCTCCCATTACTCAAGGCATTTCGGTCCCACTACCAAGTGTCATGTCCCTCGAAATTACAGCACAAAAAGAAAATCCTAACGTTGAAATACGAATGATAAATAAAATGAATAACAATATAAATAAAAAAATATAGATATAGATATTAGCAATTAAATATTTCTATAATCATAATTCTTGTAAAATAATATTACAATTATGATTATCAAATATAATATTAAAAATTTGAAATTATTATAATTATTATAATATAATAGAATAATATTATAAAAATATAAATATTAAATACAAAATAAATATAAACTATATAAATATAAACTAGTATAATAATAATAACTAATATAAAAATAAATTATATTTAATACATATTCAAAACAAAACAGCGATCAAGGAGACCTATAATATGCAGAAATTTAATAAAGGCAACAAATAATATTAGTAAACAGCAATCAGCACCCTGACAAAAAGCCACGTCCTTATGAAGGGTTGGCTGCTCCAAAGGATGCCTCTTTTCGGTGAAAAGGCATAAGGAGAATATAAAAGTAGAAAGGAATGAATAGGAAAGGAGGAGGAATAGGTTGTGAATTATGGAATCAGCAAATCATTTATAGAAAATATCGGCTATAAGAAAGGGAAGTATGGGAGTTACAAGGAGAGATAATAATAAAAGCATCGGTGGCTGACAAAGAGAAGAAATATAGCATCATTGCTGGGAAGAATTAAAAGAAACGGACTGAGCCTGCAAGACGATAACAGGTAAGGGATTTCAGTTTGCAGCAATAAGTAATTAAATATATATATATGAAGATTGGGCAAAGGTAAAAGATTATCAAGGCAAGACCATCAAGGAGAAATGAAGCCTACAGCAGCAATAAGTAAAATCATAGGTAAGAAATAAATATAACTAATATCGATGGTATGTAAGTAGTAAATAAGTAATAAGTGTAGATATCATGTAAATAAGAAAATAAATATGGACAGTATATAAGTGCTAAGTAAATGTAATAAGTATGTGTATACTGGGTTAGGGTGAGTATGGTAAGCCTAGCACTAATTGATAGTTGGTTATACATATATATGTATTATGTTCAATTAAGTAATAATGATTAATTCATGACTTAGAGGGAACTGGATTATGAATTCAAGATTATGTTAATTAAAGGTAGGTATTAACAATTGGTATTAGATAAATATATTAATATTCAATATTGATAGAGATAATAATGCAAGTGTAATATGGGATAATTATTGTTGTCAGATATGCATATCATATTATCATAGGAAGAAATGCATATCACATTATCAGTCTCATAATTAATGTAGATCCAGAATTGAACATATTAGGATGGATAAACATATTGGGAGATGGAGTGACATGTTAACAATTGATAAGCATATAGTTATATATATATATATATATATATATTGAAATTCACAAATACATCAAAGATGGTGGGCGCATACAATACATACAAGACAATGTATATATAACGTATTATTTACGATTATCCAATAATGATGCTTGCCGCAATTATTGAGTCTTATAAATCAGTATGATGCTTTAAAGTAAGTATGAATAAAGGCATTGGCATCTATGTGATCTATACTAATGATATCTTTTGAGTGATTAAGAATAGATCATTGCGTGGAAGAAAAGAGACAAATCGGGTTACAGAGAATATGTCTTGAGAAAGCTAGTATAGTGCGTCGATCTAAGGTAAGTGTCATCAACCATCTGGACAACATTGAAGGTTATGTATTCTGGAAATTCGAATTGCTACATATAGTGAAGGATTTACGGTATGATGACTACCCTAAATCTTATTAGATTAAATACCAGTTGGATTTATAAATATTTCATTCTGTGATAACTTGTGAATACAATTTAATATATCTAATAATGAATGAATGCGTAGAGCAATTTAACGACATGACTATTTGATAGATGTATATGTCAATATAATGAACTTCATATATATATAGAATAAGTAATTGACAAATACCACATACGGCAACAAATGGATATTATTTATCAATGACCCAATAATGATGCTTATAGCAATTATTGTATATCATAAGCTACTATGACTTTTACTATAAGAATAGACTTCGGGCCAAAATTCCCTTTCGCTAGCACTCAATAAGGATAGGGAGTTTGTGGAAGGAAAGGCGAGTAAATCACTCCATTGATGGACGGTCCCAAGACGGGTGTAACACCTTGAGGGAGTCCAATTTGAGATCATGCACGCACCCTTGGCACAGTAAACCTACCATCCAATGAGGTTAGGAAAGAGGAAACAAGGTGAAGATCTATTACGATCAAGAGTAATAAGTCATATCAATTTATGATGTGTTTATGCACTAGATGATAATACATCTGCCTTATCCTTAAAATGCTGAATCTGGAATTGTCTAATTTGAATTGGATTAAGGACCTATGTGTATTTGTCGGTAATGCATGATGTGTGCAATCCCTCAAGGCAAATTACATGAGTAAAATTAGGTGTAGGTAAATCCAAATCCCTTATCCTAACTTATGCATTTTATGTCTCTAATAAGGGGACATTACAAGTGGTATCAGAGCATGTTCCTGCCATCCTGTGTATACTACGTGTGCCTTACATGTATTCCAGTGTATACTTTGAGATAATGTATGTGTATTCAAGTATATTCAAAGGTTTACTTTGTGACTTATGTGTATGCTTTGTAACATATACTTTGTGTATTATGTGTATTCGCATGTATGCTTCATACTCGTGTATACATGATGACCTTGGGATGGTGGACGGATCCATGGTGTAGTATGGGATGCACCGAATCCCCTTCCCAATTGTCTAATAGTATACTTCATTCGATTGTATTCATGTTTGAGTGTATGCTCTATGACTTGTGATTGTATTCGAGTGTATACTCTATGACCTTGCAATTGTATTCAAGTGTATACTCTATGATTGTATTTGTATTTGAGTGTATACTCTATGACCTGTGATTGTATTTGAGTGTATACTCTATGACCTTGTATTTATATTTGAGTGCATACTCTATAACTTGTATTTGAATTCAAGATGTATTGTATTCAAGTGTATATGACTTGTATATGTATTTGAGTGAATACTCTATGACTTTGTATTTGTATACTTTGTGACTTCGTATTCAAGTGTATTCAAATGTATACTTTGTGGCTCATGTGTATACTTTGTGGCTTATTTGTATTCAATTGTATTCAAGTGTATACCATGTGACTTATGTGTATTCGAGTGTATTCAAGTGTATACCTTGCGACTTGTGTGTATTCAAGTGCATGCTTTGTCGCTTATGTGTATTCTAGTATATTCAAGTGTATACTCTATGACTTACATGTATTCAAGTGGATGCTTTGTGACTTGTGTCTATACGTGTATTCATGTGACTTACGTATTTAAGTGTATACTTTACATGTATTCATATAAATGCTTTGTGACTTCATGTACTTGTGTCTATGCTTCATGTATTATTCACATGTATGCTTCATGCTTCTTGTGTATACTCTATGTATTACATGTATTAGTGCCTCATATTCATACTTTATTTATGACATGTATCTATGTGTTACTTCATGTATCTTCAACAAGATGTGTTCTTATAATTGCTTTATGCTTAAAGACTCTGAAAACGTTAAAAATGTTGTCTGTCAAGTTGCTTGAGCTACTTGGTTGCGTGCTTGAGCTAGTTGCTTGCATGTTGAGCTACTTGTTTGTCTACTTGAGCTGGTTGCTTACTTGCTTGAGCTAGTTGCTTGCATGTTGAGCTACTTGTTTGTCTACTTGAGTCGGTTGCCTACTTGCTTGAGCTAGTTGTCTACATCTTTGAGCTACCTACTTGCCTACTTGAGCTAGTTGCTTGTTTACTTGAGCTAGCTGCTTGCGAGCCTAAGCTACCTACCTGTCTACTAGAGTTGGTTGCTTGTGTGCTTGAGCTACTTGCTTGTGTGTTTAAGCTACTTGCCTATGCACTTGAGCTACTTGCTCGTATGCTTGAGCTACTTGCCTATGTGCTTGAGCTGGTTGCTTGCTTGCTTGAGCTACTTGCCTGCTTGGTTGAGCTACTTGGTTGTCTACTTTAATTTCTGATTCATATGGAGCTTGTCATTGTGTTTATTTTATGCTTAAAAACTATGAAAATGTTAATATTGTCTGTCAAAATGCTTATGGAATTGAAGAAACCAATTAGGAATAGAACCTTAGTTAGTTTTGCAAATCAAGTTAAGGTTTGAAGAGACTTCAATTTTAGAGACCTTGAATAAATTTGATACGAATCCAACTTTAACAAAATGGATTACATACGCATAAGTTAAGCTAAATCATGGACCCATAACCCACAAACCCTAGGATCATTCTCACCAAAATATTGGTTTGAGATGATTGCTTGAGGACAAGCAATCTTGGGTGGGGTGGACTGTCATGTCCCTCAAAATTATAGCACAAAAAGAAAATCCTAACGTTGAAATATGAATGATAAATAAAATGAATAACAATATAAATATAAAATAATATAGATATAGATATTAGCAATTAAATATTTCTATAATCATAATTATCGTAAGATAATATTATAATTATGATTATCAAATATAATATTAACAATTTGAAATTATTATAATTCTTATCATATAATAGGATAATATTATAAAAATATAAATATTAAATACAAAATAAATAAAAGGTATATAAATATAAACTAGTATAATAATAATAACTAATATAAAAATAAATTATATTTAATACATATTCAAAACAAAACAGCAATCAAGGAGACCTATAATATGCAGAAATTTAATAAAGGCAACAAATAATATTAGTAAACAACAATCAGCACCCTAACAAAAAGCCACGTCCTTATGAAGGGTCGGCTGCTCCAAAGGATGCCTCTTTTCGGTGAAAGGGCATAAGGAGAATATAAAAGTAGAAAGGAATGAATAGGGAAGGAGGAGGAGTAGGTTGTGAATTATGGAATCAGAAAATCATTTATAGAAAATATCGGCTATAAGAAAGGGAAGTATGAGAGTTACAAGGAGAGATAATAATAAAAGCATCGGTGGCTGACAAAGAGAAGAAATATACCATCATTGCTGGGAAGAATTAAAACAAATGGACTGAGCCTGCAGGAAGATAACAGGTAAGGGATTTCGGTTTGCAGCAATAAAAGAGAAGAAATATAGCATCATTGCTGGGAAGAATTAAAAGAAACAGACTGAGCCTGCTGGACAATAAAAGGTAAGGGATTTCAGTTTGCAGCAATAAGTAATTAAAAATAAATAAATATATATATATATATATATTAAGATCAGTCAAAGGTAAAAGATTATCAAGGCAAGACCATCAAGGAGAAATGAAGCCTACAGCAGCAGTAAGTAAAATCATAGGTAAGAAATAAATATAAATAATATCAATGGTATGTAAGTAGTAAATAAGTAATAAGTGTAGATATCATGTAAATAAGAAAATAAATATCGACAGTATATAAGTGTTAAGTATATGTAATAAGTATGTGTATGCTGGGTTAGGGTGAGTATGGTAAGCCTAGCACTAATTGATAGTTGGTTATACATATATACGTATTATGTTCAATTAAGTAATAATGATTAATTCATGACTTAGAGGGAACTGGATTATGAATTCAAGATTATGTTAATTAAAGGTAGGTATTAACAATTGGTATTTGATAAATATATTAATATTCAATATTGATAGAGATAATAATGCAAGTGTAATATGGGATAATTATTGTTGTCAGATATGCATATCATATTATCATAGGAAGAAATGCATATCACATTATCAGTCTCATAATTAATGTGGATCCAAAATTGAACATATTAGGATGGATAAATATATTGGGAGATGGAGTGACATGTTAACAATTGATAAGCGTATACCTAAATCTTATTAGATTAAATACCAGCTGGATTCATAAATATTTCATTTTGTGATAACTTGTGAATACAATTTAATATATCTAATGATGAATGAATGTGTAAAGCGATTTAACGACATGATTGTTTGATAGATATATATGTCAATATAATGAACTTCATATATATATATAGAATAAGTAATTGACAAATACCACATACGGCAATAAATGGATATTATTTATTAATGACCCAATAATGATGCTTATAGCAATTATTGTATACCATAAGCTACTATGACTTTTACTATAAGAATAGACTTCGAGCCAAAATTCCTTTTCGCTAGCACTCAATAAGGATTGGGAGTTTGTGGAGGGAAAGGCAGGTAAATTGTAACATTGATGAACGGTCCCAAGATGGGTGGAACACCTTGAGGGAGTCCAATTTGAGATTGTGCATGCACCCTTGGCACAATAAACCTACCATCCAATGAGGTTAGGAAAGAGGAAACAAGGCGAAGATCTATTCCGATCAAGAGTAATAAGTCATATCAATTTATGATGTGTTTATGCACTAGATGATAATACATTTGCCTTATCCTTAAAGTGCTCAATCTGGAATTGTCTAATTTGAATTGGATTAAGAAACTATGTGTATTTGTCGGTAAATCATGATGTGTGTAGGCCCTCAAGGCAAATTACATGAGTAAAATTAGGTGTAGGTAAATCCAAATCCCTTATCCTAACTTGTGCATTTTATGTCTCTAATAAGGGCACATTACACCAAGCCAATTCTTGAGGATCTTGTAAATGCTTGGAAGACTCCATGCCAACTAAAGACACCCCAACAATACAATAATCAACTATTATAATATTATTCAAGTTGGTTGTCTTGGTTAACAAATAGAGTGTCATGTAATATCCCCTTCTCACGTGTGAGCAATTGTTTAGCCATTAGCTTATTTTCCAAAGTTTTCCCATAAGCTAATTGGCATTGGAAAGGGAGAAATAATTTAAATAATTAATTTAAGTTGTCAAAAAGTTACTTTAATATTTCAATTGATGGATTACATTTAATTATTTTTAAAAAGGTTTTTTAAGCGTGCAAATAAAGTGTCACTAGGCTCAAAGTGATGAAAATAGAAAAATGGTTTTTCGAAAAAATAAACAAAAAACACTTTCAAAAAAGAAAAAAACACTTTTTCAAAAAAATTAGCAAAAAAAGCAAAATAAACACTTTTTCAAAAAAGTAACATAAAAACAAAAAACATTTTTTCTTTAATAGCTCTAAAAAGGTTATAAATAGAGATTGGGTCGTGAGAAGAAAGGTTACTAGTTATTTTTCATTTTTCATTTTCTCTAACCAAGAATGTGAGTTCATATTTCTTGAAGATTGAAACCCTCTTGGAATACTAGTTTCGAGGACAAAAACCCTCCTAGCAAGTTGGGTGATTTAACCTTGAGAGCACACTTGTGCTACAATTGAAGTTTGTTCTAGTGATGATGAAGATAGAGATTTTTTATGTGTTTTAACAGGGGTTTGTTGCTCATTTTTCCTTTGTAATATTTACTTGAGTTTTCAAATGATTTGATAGTAAGATTTTGGTGTGATTGAATCAACTGATTGATCATCAGTGATTTTGGTGAGTTTTTATGGAATTTGTAACAATGTTACAAGACTCGCTTGAACTCACCCAGACTCGGCGAGTCGCAAGTTGAGCTAGGCTCGACAAGTTTGGGAGACTTGAGAGCCCAATACTCGCTAGGCTTGACGAGTTTGGGAGACTCGGGAGTCGAGTACTCGCTAGGCTCGACGAGTTTGGGAGACTCAAGAGTTGAGTACTCACTAGACTTGCCAAGTCTAGAAAACTCACCAGACTCTTGGTTTTGGGCAATTCCTAAGCTTGGGACTCGGCCATTTTAATTAATTTAAAAAAAAAAATTACAATCTTTCAATGCTTGTTTGGTTTATGACATGCCTATCTCCGATTTACAAAAAATATGAAAATGGTTGCCCCCAAAGTTCAAACCCCCATCAAACTATAAGTCTAGGCAAGTAATAGGCCAATGATGAATCATGATCATAAAGCCTACAAAATACATATCCCTTGTTGCAAATATCTGCATCTTCACAATCAAGGATTATCTTGTTTCATACATTGGACAACTTGTTTAGTATACAAGGAGGCCCATAGGCAAAGTTGGCATGTTATAGTCATTGTACTACTAAATACAGGTTAAGTCATTGTGATGTCCCCACTCTAGTCGGTCACCGATGCGAGTGTTAGCCCTTTCTTGGACCCTTGTGGGCTAACCGGATTGGTTAGAGGGTCAGTGGTACCTTTCGGAGAAGTTCGGTCGATTTCATTTTCTGAGATCGTGGATAGGCTCATTGCAGGCCTTGGCAGTACAGGAGTTTCTTTGCTTCTGACGGCATTGAATTCTGTTGAGAATTGAGGGAGATAGGCTTACTTAAGTGATTTAAGTTAATTTTTAACTTAAAGTCTTTTTATAAAGTCAAATTGACTTTATAATTCTTATTTCACTTAAATTAAGTCTAAAGTGAATATTTTAATCTTATATCTTTTAATCACTTAAAGGAGGCGCCAAAAATCAAAGAGAAGACTATGGAAAGTGACTTAAGTTTATTTCCATAAATTTAAATGAGCTAAAGCCCTAAAATGTACGGCCTTCTTAGGTTTTCACCTCCTTTGCTTTATAAGGGATTTGGGCAATGAGAAACTCATCTTTTTGAATATTTCAACTTTGCCTTGGAGGTTTTTTCCCTTGCTTTCAGCCTGTGATCAGGTTTGCAGCAAATCCACCATTGGAGAACGAAATCTCTTCAGTGTGAGCACTTGTGAAGTTGTGAGAGATCAGCTGAATTAGTGCAGATTGAGAGAGCTTCATTTCAGAAGTTCTGCAGTGCTTCAACAGATTTTTTGTAGTGTTCTTCATCAAAAACAGAGGGTTTATTGGTTGTTGTTCTTCCTTCACCATGGCAGACTTCATGGCTGTTTGGGCACACCTTCAGAGATGGTTTTTGGTGCTTTTTGTTTGAAAGGGCGTGGCACTTGCAAGGAAGGTTTTTTTGGCTTTTTGGAGAAACGTCTTCTTTCTGAGGATCTCTCTTCATGAACTTGGGCGCCCTACCTATACTTCTCTCTGGCTTCAGTTTCAGAATAAACTTTGCAATCTGTAACTCTCTACTCCAGTTTTCGTCAGTTCTTCACTATGCTGATCGGATTTCTTATTTAAAAAATCTGGAGGCTTTCGGGTATGTTTGTATGTTTTAAATCCATTGTTGATGATAATAAACACCTTCTACAATTTCAGTTTGATTAAATTAGCTCAAGTTTTCATTCTGTGAGCTTTTATATGATGCGCCCCTTCTCTTCTGTCTACAAAATTTCTCTAAAAAACTAAAAAACACAAATAGACTTAAAAAAAAGACAGGGGTTTGAGCAGTGAGCTAGCAAGGCTCATCACAGTCATAGTTGGCAAGAAATACCATTTTCATAATGCAAAAATATATCAATCATGCCCTACATAGACAACTCATAAAGCAATCCCATCTATTAATATCCTAGTTGAGGTCAAACTAGAACATAACAATTTATCTTTTTACTTAACTATTCCTCTTTGTCAAAGAGCTTGACAACAAAACATGCAATCTTGAAGGCTTCAAGAAAACTTAAATAATAAATTCCTCACTTGAATATACACACCAATCACTAAGACACAAGCAAATATCATGGCTACATCATCATACAGGACCTATCTCAGACGCTAGCGCATGACTTTTCGTGATGTTGGGATGAGTGATGCAAGCTCCTCTGAGCCATAGACTTATATTTAAGTTTTGATATTTGCTTTGATGCCATGGATTTCATATTCCATGAGTTTTGTATACATTTGACAATATTTATATATCGAAATATGTTATTTCCTTCAGCTAAAATTTGAGGTTATACTTATTTGATCAATCTATACTTGTATATGTGATCAAAGTAGCTTCTATTTGATGAGGTTATTGTGTCTTTAAGATTTATTTATTAAAGGGTGCATGAAACAAGTTTTAAATCCTTAAAAATCTCTGAATTTCTTGGGTTTTTCAATTTGCCGAGTCTGGGCTCCAAGTCCGAGTCCGAGTCAAAAATCAGCTTGCCGAGTCCAAGGCAAGTCCGAGTCATGTAACACTGATTTGTACATTTTGTACCTGCTATACCAGTAACATTAATCCTTGTTTCAAACATGCCATTAGTCTGATTTCTATTTCACTCTGATATAAATTTCTTTCATGTGTTGGGGGTTCAATTTATACATAATTTTGGGAATTACATCAGTTCATACTTGTTGGGGTGTGTGCTAAGCACATTTGTGCTAGTTTCTGAGTGTTTATATTGTTAATCAGATCTGACTTTTAGTGTTTATCAGTTAAAAAGGTAGTTTACCACGTTGTATCTGAGTTTGGGCAACCTAAATGTAATAACTACCCTCAATTTTTTTTTGAAAATATGTTAGCTTTAAAGATATTGAAAGCAATACAACCTCCTTTACACTTTTTGATCACCTAGTTCCCAATGAGGGCAAGGTGAGAGCATACTATGTTTAGGATTACAAATTCAGTAAAACATAGCATCTGAAAATAAACATCCACTTATTCAGTGGGAATGTTTTTACGATGTTGGAAATGTAAAATTAAGCTTCTTCTATTTTCTATTGCTGAGCGAGGTACAAACAACATGAGAACAGCTCATCCACTTTTCAATGGTGAGTGATTACAATAAGCCACCTATTCAATGGGGTAAGTCTCAGCAAATAACAATAGAAGCTCACTAGCAATAGTATCATCCAGTGTTATAATTAAAAGCACAAGAAATGAAAACTCTTCAACGGTATAACCTTCTGAAGCTTAGATGTCAATACTTTGCATCATTAACATCATTATGAAAAATTCTCTGCTGATGACAATTACTGATACAAATAATATCTATTGTTTGAACCCAAAAATCATATAAACTACCAAATTACCTTGAGTTTTAAGAGCTGATATGAATAGAGACAGTCTTATGTCACTTACCAATGCTGGTATCATGTTTGCAGGTCTAGAAATCTCAACAGGGCTGTTGTATGTATGATCACAGGTCTGAAAAACAGAATGTAAGCTCGCTATCATAAAGCAAACAGCCAAGATTATTGCCCAACTATCTCACCAATATCACTACCATCACACCCAATAATGTATAAGGCAGATATAACTCTGAAAACACCTATATATTCATTCCATATGCATTGTTCCTCTAAAAGAAAGAAGTTGCAGGTCTGAAACATTTTGTAGATAGCATGTTCAGCACCATTAATGGCTTCATAGCATCATAAAATTCCCAAACTCTGGCGTCTAACACCTTGGCAAGAAATCAACATGTACTGGCGCCCCCAACCAGAAAGTTAACAGTCCACAAAGGGCAACGATTTGGAACAAGAAGCTCACACCCAACCAAGGAACAATGGTACAGCCAGGTACAATTGTACAGCCTGCCTTGGGAATTGTTCCAGCCAACAAAATCCTACAAGAATCACCAAAAAGGTCCCCCACCACTAGAAAACATTGTGCAAAAGGATCTCAAACACTAAACCTCAATCTTGCCTCCCAATGCTCACAAGCATGGTACAGCCAACAAGGGAAAAGATTAACAAAAACTCCAGAAAACTCACAACACAATGCTCTAAAAATTGAAAGCAACACTCAAAATATGCAATCCAAGAACTAAAGGCACTACTTCAAAGTCAAGGGTGATTCCTGAATGAAATCACGCCCAACCAACTAGGGATTATCTTTCAAATCCGAAACCAGCAATCTTCAGAGGATTTCGTCCTCTGAAGATCAAGGAAAGAACACTGGTTCCAATCCAACAGCACAATAATATCATCTCCATAGCATAAACCAAATGAGCCCCCAACATCTCCTTTTATAGCTTATGGGAGGGAAATGAACAATTAAAAATTATAATAATTATTTTCCCTCAAAAGGCCTTTTTGAAATAATAATAATCTAAGTACCGATTCACAAGATAAGCCTCCGGATACGATACGATACGATTCGATTCGCTGATTCGATTCGAAGCCCAAAATTCGCCAGATTCAAAATGGCACTATATACGTTTCAGATTCATGGCTTCACTACGGATTCGTCCAGGATACGGCGCGACGAATCTGAGCAAATCCGGGTTTTTTCACGTCAAAATGCCCAGTCCGCATAAAAACGTGTTTTTTTAATCATTTTTTATTATTAAAAACGGAATCCGCGAAGTTGATATAGATTCAAACGGCAACGCAGAGGACTACAAACTGACTTTCAAAAACTTAATGTGTTTCGAAAACAATGAACTGAAGAAAAAGTATGAACCCAATAAACAAATATGATACTGCAATGTATTAAAGATTTATTAACATGAGTAATTGAGAAAAAAGGTAGCAATCTCCTATGAGAGATGTGAAGCCACAACAGTCTAATTTTTACACTTGATATAAGCAGGAAACGAAAAGTTATAAAATAGAAAATGAAAAAAGTAACCGATAATTTAAAGAGCTGTGTGACAGCTGTTCCACATGAAATGAAAATGATCCAACACAATATGGAATTCATCAAAACCCAATATTTCAGTTTCTAAAATTTTCATTATTTTTGATAAAGTTTGCATTTTGAATTTTTAAGGCGCTTCAGAAAGTCTCTCAAAAAATCTAACATCCTGAAATGGTGAGGAATTACTTACAGAAAACTCTGAACTTTCTGATGAATCCTAGTAATGTGATTGTGTCATATGGGAAGACGCCCTGAACTTCTGGCTGGATCAATCATCCCCTGTAGAAAGCAAACGGCCCCATTGCTTCTAGTTTTACTTTATGTCATCTGATAAACATAAGAGCTCAGCACTGAACTAGGTGATTCTCTTCCACTTAAGTGAGTAATCCATTCAAATTCAGGATTACCAATTGTGAAGTTTTCTGAGTACAAATGCCAACAAGCCAATATGCAGAACTGTTATGGTTGCACTTCCTACATAATTCACATGGATTAAGATTCTAGCACTGACTAGATTTTGAATTCCTTGACCAATTGTATCTCAATTTCTCTAACAGCGTGAAAGTGATTCCTTCTGTAGTGTTTTTCAAAACTACAAAATGAATTTGACAGAAAATCAAAGTTTTCGAAAAATGTATCTTAGTTTCTTTACCATGGTGATGTATTTTTGCTATGTTATTAGACTATTAATATGGTGGTGTATTCTGAACTTAATTACTGCTGCAAATATGTATATATTTCTGATTTTTATATGTTTTTTGTATTGCCGTACCCAAGCCGTACCCAAACCCAAAAAATTTTTGCCGAATCCTGCAGTTCTTACTGCATAGAATCCAAAAACAATTGGTAACTTAGATAATAATATTTCATGTGTAAAGGCCCCTTCATTAGACGTCCAACTTTTAAAACTTTTAATTTTCTCCCCAATGAGCTATTACACTATGTTGTCTTTAAATTATTTGTCAACTATAGATAACTTTTAAGTGAAATATCAATTAAATAACTTAATAACTCACCCAAGTTGTGGAAAGTATTGCAACGTCATCGGAATCCAACTCTGACCACACTAAGATGAAATTGAAGCAATAGGAAGATGATTGGAGTCAACTTGGTGACTTACTAAAAATAGACATTTTTTCGAAGAAATTTGGAGAACACCTCAAGCATCCTGAAACACTTCTAAGCGTGTCATTGCAATCCATAACCTCAACTGAGCTTAATTCCATCAATTAAAACCAAGAAGAATTAAACCCGTGCTCTCCAAAATCTTTGGAGTCCCCTTACCAAAGCCAATTAGCCTATGGGAACCTAGAGAATAGGCTAATGGACACCAAACTGACTAGACTTGAGAAGGGGACATTACACTACATTAGCTTTGCAGAGTGTATGTTAATGTATTTTTAGCCTATGATTGTTGAGAAGCTTGTCATCTATGCTTTCTAAGTTTATTGAATCATCCTTGTACTTGCAGCAGTCCATACTTCTGATCCGAATAATAAATCAGCTTGGTTTCAGCAGTATACTTCATTTTTATGCCCAATTGTAATGCATTTCATGCCCATCTTATAAACCCCGGATGATAGTACCAATGTGTAATGTCCCCTTTTTCATGAGCGTTGGAGTTTGGAGGAATTAGCCTATTCCTGATCCTCGTATGTTAATGGGGCTTGATCAGAGGGTCGTTTGGCAGATACCCAGTTGATTGGTTGGCTCATTTCGTGACTTCATGAAGGTTTTCCTAGTATCACCATGGATATTTCTATTTATGGAAACCTTTATTTTATATTATAATGTTATATTGCACTTTAGGAATTGATTAATATTTTATATTATTATAAAGTGCAATAATAAAATAATAAAATATTATTATGTCAAGCTTCTAGAAGATGAATTTTATATTATTCTTGTTGGGCCGACCTCTTGAAGAAAAAGAATAAATAGACATTGAGGGCTCATTTCCTATTAGGCAGATTTGTTGTTGTTGGTGTTTGATGTTTGATCGTTGTGGAGCCTAGGGTTTTTGCAGTTGTCTTTGGCCATTAAGAACGAAAACTCTCAATTGGTAGCAATTTTGAAGGTGTGAAATATCACTTGAATTATTACAGCTGGGAGAAAGTTACTTCAGACTTTCTATTTGTGCTTCATTGTGGAATAAATCTGAGTACAATAGCTGATGTATTATTGTACTTTTTGAATAAGGGTTTGGAGTCATCACAGCAGCTGAGGTATTGCTGGGTTGATTATTTAATTGAGCAAAATTAATGGCTTAGGATCAATTTTGCCAAAAGTTCGATTGGTGTAACTTTGGAGACATTTTGGTAATTGAAGTCTTCATTCTTTGGAGGTCGATTGCATTGTGCAGATTCAGATTTCTACATCAGACTTTCTCAATCATCTATATCAGTTAATTAGTGCCATTGTTTGCTCATTTGGAGATTCAATTGGAGACAATAATTGGAAAGCTAGGGTCTCCATCGATTTTTGCTTGGAGCTGAAGATTACATCTCATATTCTGATTGCATATCAGACATCATCAGTTGCCATTACCAGCATAAGAGGGGCCACGGATTTGCTCATATCTCCCTTGTATGGCATCAACTCCTTCTTACATTGACAGTGTATCATTTCATGAGAGTTGGTGGTGAATTTACATGCACATTGGCATTGAATTGATGCTGATATCGACCTCTACAAAGGTCTGATTAAGGAAACAAGGGCGGTTGGGTCTGAGAGGCCGATCTCATGATAGGAGAACAAATAAAATCTAACAAAAATCAGAGAGCATCGTTGGACATCCAAGAGGCTGGGCGCTAGGGGTTTGAAGTCAAATCGATTGTGGCCAAGGAGAATTGAACCTTCTTGCTCAGGCTGCCATCACTTGTCAGGTTCTTTTATTGTTGTATTTTCATCATTTTATGATAATAAAGATTGTTGTCTCCACCAATACCCCTTGGCATTACATTAGAAGGTTTTTGCATTAAGCACTCCATAGACATATGCATACTGCTGTAGGAAAACTTTAATATCAGACTTGAGCATTGTAAGAGATCTATATTGTGAGCCAAGAGTCTTGGCCTTTGTGATCAAAATAGCATTTGGAAACACTTGAATAAAGATGTCATGATTGCATACAATATGTTTGATGTAATGCCAATGAAATAGTATTCATTTCTAGCTCTTATAGTGTTGCATACAACTGTTTGACAAAATACCAGTTGGCTGTAGGTGCATGTTTTTACACTTAGAAGACATTGATATGCATTGTAGATGATTTATAGAAGTCATTCATGCCTTAAGATGTTAACTTATGCATAGTAGTGTTGAATTTCAAGCATTGGAAGCATTCTATTATAGTTTTTCAAAGAATATATCAGTCTGATCCCACAAACCAGCAAGCTGGAAGTTTGTATGTGAATTGTTTGACAAAATTCCTTGAGCCTTCAATCAGCATTTTGAGGTCAGATTTGAGCAGGGTCATTACACAGTGGAGGAATATATTTATATGTATTTTATTTTGTAAACCAAAATGGTTTACCATCAGTTCATATGCATATCATGTTGATAGGTCTCGATCGGTTCATCTCTAGACCCAATGTATTTCATTACCTTGTTTTGGCATTGAACAAGATGCTGTAATCAGCCATTTTGGTTTGAACCAACTTAGACATTCGACCAATGGGTTGCATTGACACACGCTATCCATAGAAGAAGTGTTGATTGAGGTCAATTGTGCCGCCTCTATGCTATGGTCGGCTTCTTGTATCATGTCCCCAATTTGGGACCTGTTTCTAGCTGGCGGGAAAAAATCATTTTCAAATGCTAATTTAAAATAATATTAAATAATAATAATATAATATTAAATAATTAATAAATTTAAATTATTGTTAAATAATATTTAAATTTATTAGCTGTTGGTTGACACCCAAAATAATATTTCCATCTAGTGGCCGACTCCTTTGGTTGGCTAGTATTTATATGGGGTCGATTCCACTGAATTATCATCAAATGAAAACATCAAGTTTTGATAGCGTAGCTGGTCATATCCTGGTGGGACGAAAACCTTGCCAGTGGTTCGAAGCCTTCCTTCCCATTCATTTCCGCCAAAGTTTGATCACCTACGTGAAGACGACTTATTCCAAATTGCAAATCAAAGACAATTCATCTTGGGACTGTCAGCACCACACCTGTAGCTTAGTGGCAATGCCATTCCACAGAAGTTCTACTTCGGCAAGCTCTGAGGATTAATACTATGTGATCGATACCATTTCAAGCATCAAATCATATCGGATCATTGCACCAACTCATATCACAGACCCTCCAAATTCGTGCATTCGTGATAATTGATTCCCGTGAAGGTAGCTACCCATACTCCACAAGTCATGGATCTCCAACAAGGGTGCTAAGCCAAGTGAATGATCTTCCTATGATTCTTGTTGGCGTCCATGTGATCTGAGTGTCGGTAATCCGCTTCTTGTTACTCTATGTGTATGCTCATGATCAGCCATTTGGATCTGATATTAATAGCTCTCTCCAAATTCACATATATCTATTTACTGGCGGATATTGATTGTCATATTCGGCTATGCCTTAGATGGAAACATACTGTATGTAATATCTAAACGTATATGCTAAATCTGAAGCGGATATTCATTTGTGACCATTCGCAATGATTGTCTATTTTATGTGATTGGGTGTGAATTTGTGTTATTTCCTGTACATAGTCCATCTCTCAAATCTGAGCGGGTTTTCCTATATCAAAATTTTGTTCCTTTGTGAAGTTAAGAACCTAGTATCTTATAGATCTAAATATTGGTGTTTTTCTACATTAATAGTGTATTGCTATGTAAAAGAGAGTGTTAGTTTCCCTTCAAAAATTTGTGTATTTGTGTGATCTATATCAGTGCTTGTGTGAAGTAGGATCAGGTGTCTTACAGTGGTATCAAAGCCTAAATCCTGCTAGCCTATGGGTCTCTTTTCCTTTTGACGCACGCAGATCTACATTGGACAAGAGAAATAACATGGATTAGAGATGAAGATTACCTAAATTCTTACCTAGAGTAGAGGACATAGACCCTGTCAAAGAGCTATTACTGAAAGCACAAAAAAAGATAGAAGAGTACGCATCTAAAGCCCCCAAAATCTTGGACCAATACCAAAGTTTCCCAAATCACGCAAAGGCTTGTGTTCCCCTTGATGTGTACTTGAAGGCGCTCAAGTCCCACTACCCCCACAAAAAGAGACTTTATGACTACATAAGACGAAAGAAGAAAGAAGAGGAAGATTCAAAAACTGCCAAGGAAGAGATTAAAGGGCCGGAGCCAGAAGAATCAGTCTTGAAACAAGAAGAGCCCCAGGTGATGGAACATGAGCCAAACGCACAAAAGGAGGAAGTCGTAGAGGTGATTGAGTCCCTTGAAGACGCTGAAGTGGAGCTTGAAGTGGAGAAGATTTCATTTATGCATGAGGGGTTCAAGAAAGATATGATGATAGATCAGAAAGAAGGATCAGAGTTTCAAGCCGACCAATAGGACACCTCTATGACAGAAGATAGTATTGTCCAATTGCATCAGCCCAAACCCAAGAATTGCAGGTCTACCAAGGAAACCCCGTGAGTATGCACTCTGATTACGTGGAGGAGGGCCAAGAAAATTTTATACTCCCTCATTCCAAGATTGATCAAATCATTAATGGAGTTTGGATGAGAGATGTTTATCTCGTCTCGAGGTTGCATAGCGATATTCTTCAATAGAGAATGTTGGAAGAAAGTGATGACATTGGGCTTTGTATGATTGATGAAGTGCCTCCCAAGATGTTGTAGAAGGGAAATGATGTTAGCGATGGTTACGTCAAAGTAGCCCTACAAAATTGCGAAGCAGTGAATTTCAGATTGATATGGGATCCTCGTATACAAGTGCAAATTGCTTGAGGGCAAGCAATTTTTGAGACGAGAGGAGTATCATGTCCCCAATTTGGGACCTATTTCTAGTTGGCAGGAAAAAAGCATTTTTAAATGCTAATTTAAAATAATATTAAATATTAATAATATAATATTAAATAATTAATAAATTTAAATTATTGTTAAATAACATTTAAATTTATCTAGGGTCGATTCCTGTAATGACCCCTTTCTAGTGGAGGCACTTAAACCTGGATCTTACATTCAAAATATTTTTCAAAGAGACATTAGAAGCATTAGGGTTCAATAAGTTTTTGTGATAGTATCTATTAAGATCAAAGAGGATATAAATATTTTGTTCTTGTCAAAGGATTATTCATTTCCTTCTTATTACTTCACTACGATTGATTTTTCTATATAATATATTTCATAAGTACATTAGGGTCAATGTTAATATCTATCCAAATGGACTCTATTATTCCATTTAGCAATGTAGCGAATGAATAGAGTCAATATCATTTATAAGGCTCAATAATTGTTGCAAGCATCATTATTAGATAGTAGTAAATACCATATTATATTATGTGTATATATTGTATTTGCTCATCATTTCATGATGTATCTATGAATACTAATATATATATATATATATATGAATATTAATATATATATCTAAATATATACTTACCAATTACCAAGAATATAGTTATCAACAAATGAATTATATATACAGAAAACATATTATATTTGATATATTTATATTTATCAAATATATATATTAAATATATATGTCGACACCAACCATTATTCAATTCTTAGTTCATTCCTTTATTATTATTTATTTAATAAATTGTAATTATTTATTTTATAACAGAAATTTACTTACCTTTATAACAGATGTATTCCTGTTGATATTTTTATACTTTCCTCTCTCATCAAGCCCGGTGTCAAAGGCGATCAATCTCCAAACTCCATTTTCCTTAACCGAAGCTCAACCTATGATCTTTTATCAACTCCGCATATGTCCTTTAATGCCCATATATACTTTCCTCCTTGATCTGCAGATGGACACCTACGTTCTCCCGTGATTCCTTTCTTTCTCCTTTGTAGCGATTACTTGACAACTGATATCTCTCTATCTCTTGTTCCTTGGTCAATAGGGAGACGTTTGTATTTTCCAGCGGTTGATCCTCCTTCATTTCTCTATTCCTCTGACCTCCTCCGATTATATTGCTGGCGGTGAGTCTACAGAATGTATATCCCTCTTGGAAGCTTATGATGATCTTAAAATATACCACGATCTGGTGGAAAGTCCCAGCCCTTCCAAACCATGGTGCCTTAGTGACTTTCTCCTTTTAGGACCTCATTTGATGTAAAAGCCAACATTCAATGCCATGGTTTAAGTCTAATGTAACTTATTTTAATTGTATGTTATGGCCATAGTAAATCCAAATTATTTGGATCGTTGCATTTCATTAGTATATTATTATCTTATAGATTAGTTTCATTTATGTATTCTAATATTGATGTTGATAATATTTAAATTGTTAGTTTTTATTTTATTATTTATAATGTTATATTTCATAATAATTATCTCAGGATAATAACAATAAAAATAATAATAATAATATTTAGATTGCATTTAATTATATTTTTATTTTGATATTTATTTTATATTATTCTCTTGTGTAATTATAATACTATCTCGATAATTGTAATTATAAATTTGTTAATATATATATATGTACTTTGTAATTTATTTATTTGCATTTATATTGTTTTTACATATTTGTAATTCAATGCTTAGTAATTTTAGTGTTACAATTCGGGGACATGACAATTCCATTGAATTATCATCGAATGAAGACATCGAGTTTTGACAATGTAGCTGGTCATATCCCCGTGCGACGGAAACCTTGCCATTGGTTCAAAGCCTTCTTTCCCATTCATTTCTGCCAGAGTTTGATCACCTATGTGAAGACAACTTATTCCAGATTGCAAATCAAAAACAATTCATCTTGGGACTGTCAACGCCACACCCGTATCTTAGTGGCAGCGTCATTCCACAGAAGTTCTACTTCGGCAAGCTCTGAGGATTAATACTATGTGATTGATACCATTTCAAGCATCAAACCATATCAGATCATTGCACCGGCTCATATCACGGACCCTCTAGGTTCATGCATTCCCGATAATTGATTCCCATGAAGGTAGCTACCCATACTCCACAAATCGTGGATCTCCTGCAAGGGCGCTAAGCCAAGTGAATGATCTTCCTACAATTTTTGTTGGAATCCATGTGATCTGAGTGTCAATAATCCACTTCTTGTTACTCTATGTACATGTTTGTGATCAGCCATTTGGATCTGATATTAATAGCTCTCCAAATTCACATATATCTATTTACTAGTGGATATTGATTGTCACATTCGGCTATGCCTTAGATGGAAACATACTGTATGTAATATCCGAATGTATATGCTAAATCTGAAGCGGATATTCATTTGTGACCATTCACAATGATTGTCTATTTTGTGCGATTGGGTGTGAATCTTTGTTATTTCCTGTACGTAGTCCATCTCTCAAACCTGAGTGGGTTTTCCTATATCAGAATTCTGTTCCTCTGTGAAGTTAAGAACCTGGCATCTTACAGATCTGAATATTGGTGTTTTTCTACATTCATAGTGTATTGCTGTGTAAAAGAGAGTGCTAGTTTCCCTTCAAAAATCTGTGTATTTGTGTGATCTATATCAGTGCTTGTGTGAAGTAGGATCGGGTGTCTTACATGCTGCCATTTCATTCTATTTGCATACATTGTAGTTAGTAGTGTGGTCAAAGCACTATATGCTCTCACCTTTCCCACTCCAAGATTTGGGTGATCAAAAAGTGTGGAGGCATTGCATATGCCTTTTATATCTGAAAATTTTCAAAAAAATATATGGTGGTTTGTTACATGTCAGCTTATGATTGACAAAGATTTGGTTCAAAGTACACTCAAAATAAAGAGAACCATCATGCATAGTTTATAAGAGCCGATTTAGGTTATGAATATATTCAACACACCATGATTTGTATATACCATAACGTTGAAAACTAGGAAAGATTCCTATGTGATCTTTTCTGTTTTCTTGGCAAATGCTGAATTACAAGGCCATCAAGGTTGCTAATACTCAAAATTTCCTATGTTATCCCTATCTAAATTGAACTGAGGGAATGGTGATCCCTTATTAAACACATCATATGTGTGCTAGTAATCCCCTTGATTAAAAAAATGCTCCATCATTCCATTTGTTCTTTATCAGGTCAAGAAGCCTATGCATTTCACTGGAAATGCAGGTTGCCAGAGCTCTGATAAAGTAATAAATAGTTCAGAATTCTCTCAAATGCACTGAGTTTTCTAAAACAAATGAGAAACAAAGATAGGCTCAAAGAAGTGTGAAGTACATTACCACAATATCAGGTGGATGCTTTCGAAGGAAGCTCCAAACCGCAGTCTGTAGACAAAGTGAAGGGAAGACTAATGGTAACGCTTCTATAAATCCAATGGAGCTCAACCCACTATTATCTCCTGCATAAATATCAGAAAGTGCAAAACCAAACAAAAATCATAAATGTTAAATTTCTTAGACTGCATCAGTTTCACTGAATTCTAGAAAAAGAATTTAAATTTCTATCACAACGATTCTCAATGAATACTACTTCTAGCAACTGATGTTATGAACCATTGTCATTTTTCCAGTCTGAAGCACATAAGGACTTTAAGAACATAAATATTGAACAACAAGAGTAGACAGCCCACCTATCAAAACAGCTCCTGCTGCTTTCATTCTGTGACCACCAAGAGCATAAACTTCAACTCTATTGTGATCCAGTTCTGCTTGCTTCAGAAAATGTGCTGTTAGATTTGCCCCATGTATATCTCCCATAACATCACCTGTACTGATCTACATCATAAATTGCACGCAAAAAGATTAAGTTGCCTCATTCTAATTGCAAATACAAAAAAGTGCATTTGTTCATTATATAGAAATATATAGATGTATATTATATACATACATAAATAAAGAGAGAGAGAGAGAGAGAGAGAGAGATGCATGTGTGTTCATGATCTGTTGCTTGATGCAATAATAAACTAGATAGAAATCAAAGATTATATATCTCTAAAATTGTAGCCATCATTCAAAGAATAATTGAAAACAGAAATAAGTATGGGATTTTATTTATAACAGTTCACTAAAATTTTAGAATTGGATTAAAATGTTTCTTGACAGCAGCCCTTTGGCATGCATAGTTGACAGCAACTCTTGGATCCATGGCTTTAGCATGCACCCTGTTGCATCTCAAACTTGCATCCACAAAAGCAGCCCTCTACTCTTATCTTGCTTGGGGTTTGCATCCTTCCCATTGCAGTCCTAATTCCTTGTTGCTATATTTCCAGTTTCAATAACAATAATAAAGTATTGAATGGATGAGAACCTCCTTTATAATAATAATTTGAGCTTTACTAACAAAATTAATCTTTTCTGGTGATGGTCCAAACAGTGTCCTCTCTAAATGCTTATGTTGAAAATAATGCCAGTATGTACATACAGATCAGTTCATGAACTAATACACCTTGTAATAAAATTTTGAGAGCAATAAAATTTTACAAATATTTTATAACTTTGTGTTGCTCTTAGGAATTAGAACACAGCAAAGGCAATAAAATG
>VDFB02138771.1:0-17904 GCA_007258455.2 Sequoia sempervirens
CTCATGGTGAATTATTGTCATCAACATGATCATCATGGCTACCCCCACTTAAATTCATTGATTTAGAAAACGCAAGAGCTAATTTGTTATGATTTTAGTTTTATTCATGTACTTTGTCTTCTTCTTCACTATTTGAATGTATCATATAATAGGTTGCATATTAGTTCTATCAGCATGATTGTGAGCACCATCATTTGTGTTTACTTCTTTCATTCTTTGTGTATAGTTTGGGATAGGTAAGGTTCAATTTCATGGTTTAGAGCTCGGGTGGAGTGAAGTTAGGCAAGGATGAGGATGGATGGGTTGGAGGTAATTTATCGAAGTTGGTTTGGATGGGTGGTTGGTCATTAGTTATGGTTTCACATTTTTTAGCAAGTTGGTGAGCTATGGTACATTTACACTCTTTTGCAGTTCTATTTCTTCTTGCACAAGTTTTAACTTTTGAAGGGGTGATTGAGGTGTTCCCCAATATAACTCTCTTTTCTTTCACTAGAGGAGGAATTGAAGGGACCACCATAGGTTGGGAGACCACCATATCCTTAGGTCTAAAACTTGTTTTTCTTTTCAAAGTACAAACTTGATTAAATACAATTATCTCTTGGTCTTTTATAATATGGCAGAGGTGGAATAACAACATACATGTTAGGTGGTTGGTGGAGGATACCCAATTTAGACTTAGTTTCCTACACTACCTTCAGGGTAGGAGAAACACCCATTGAAGTCATAGTCGGTTGAGGAACTTTAGGTGGGATATTACTAAGAGACAACTCGGCTAAACATTTAGCTTTAAACTTTGATATGATATGTAAAAGTGATCCTCATGAGGCTAAATAGGTTCAATAGGTTGAGGCCAAAAATAATCTAGTAAAAAATTTCCATGAGAGGCCAAAGGTTTAAACCCACTATGATAAATTGTATGTACTTTTTCTTCAAATGGGAACTTCATGCACTTGTGGATAATCGATGGGACCGTACTCATTAAGCATAGTCATGGATAGCCTAACTTCAAATGAAATATGTTTGATGTTGGAATGATGGTGAATAAAACATCTAATTGTTTTACTATAACTTTCATTAAGAGAGTGATCGAACCTATCGTAGGATGAACAAAACCATCATAAAATTTTGAAATAATATGAAGTAGGAGAATTGGTAAGGTGCAACAATTGAATTTTATATCATGAAACAAAATGATGTATGATGATTTTTGTTGATATAGGAGAAGAAGAGGGTCAAGGAGAAATAGGTGAGAAAGATGTGTAGATAGTATTTATTGATATCCATTAATTTTTTAGTGTTGTTTTGTATGTAGATGCTGATAATGATAAAGTGAGATGGAAAGATGAACCATGTTATAGCAAGGTGAATTTCATGAGGAAGAAGGAGAGGAAAGATGAAGGAAGAGACATGAGTTTTTAGAGTAGGGTAACTAAAAAGAAAATTAAAGTAGACATGAAAGAAAGGTAGATGAAAAGAAAACACAAGATCTTAAAATATTCATGAGTTCTGACTCATTGAATATTTCACTTACCCTTGGGTGTTTGATGCAGGAGAATCAAACAGTGCTAGACAATCTTGCATCCCCAATTTTTTTTGTGTGATTTCTAGTTGTAGGTGGTTTTCAAGCACCTAGTTTAGGCACTCTCGGAGCATGGATAATTTTATTTATTAGGTTGGATGGGTATTTTAATGTTATCCTTGGGTGAAAAATGGGTCCAAATTAATGTAACTAATATTTTATTTATTGGCCCAAAAATTGTAATTTGGTGTTCATCTTAAGGTGCATGTTTAATGTGCTGGAAAAGCCAAAAATTATAAATTTAGAAACCTGCCCAATTAAAAAATACATGTTGGGATATTAATTATGTTTTGGAGGAGTTTTGCAGTGCACATGTATAGCAAGGAGTCAATTTTGGATGTCAGGCATGTTGAGAGTTATTATAGAAGGGAGTTACATTTGTGCATGCATTTTTTCAAATTATACGTAGTGGGTTGTAGGAGGTTTTCAACACCATATTGGGAATGATTTTAAAATTTAATTTGTAGCTCAAGAAATGGGAGAAAAACACCCGAATGTTGAGATGAAGAAAACTTTAATGGCGAGTCTCTAGAATTGAAGTTTTAGGAGACCATTTGTAGGAAGGGAAGAAACTAATGCCCCAATTGGAGAATGAAAGATGTGGTTGTTTATTTGTTTGCTGATTTGATGTATGTTTATAGGAAAGGGTTTTTTCTCAACTACGATATTTGTTAATCTTATGAGAAAATCATTTCTAACGAGAGATTTGTTGAGGAAAATAAAGATGCTTGGAGATTTTGTTGGTTGTGAAGAATTTTGGATTTATATTTTATTTTAATAAAAATGTTATGAAGTTTCCTAAAAGGCTCTTGTATGAGATTATTTTTTAAGAAATATTATAAATTTGAATTTATTTAGATATATTTTATTTGCACATGCTTGCAATTGTGGAATGAGGGTGTATGTGGTGTTATGGTTGCTTGGATGGGTTTTCTAAAAAGACCCCCCATCCTTGATCTACATCACACCCAATCACATCTGTTTGGACCAAAAAATTATTGAAAGTCAATTTGTTCCTCTTAAAAAATACATATATATCAATTATAACAACTCCAGATTGCAAATTATAATAGCACTTGTGCCAATATGGACCACTACTCTATTTGGAAAGAAGGATAGTAAATAATTTTCTAATTGCATTTCTTGCTCTATTATTGCTTAACTTTGCACAATTAAATTTATATTTGGGCACCAAGAAAAATATTTACGTTTTCTCCAAAGCACTTTCAACAAATCTTTGCATTTCCCATATAAAAATGACATACCATTAAGTGATGTAGCAGCAAGTATAAATTTGGGTTCATTCCTTGATCCTCAATAATCTCCATTCACATTTACTTCCACATGTTCGACCATACTTATTTGCACATATAACACCAAACATTCACCATTATGATCTATTTAGTATGCCTATCTATGCACCCACTTCAAATTATTCATTCCCCACCTTAATTTTTATGCCTTTCTATCCTAAGTTAATCTTGTGGCATGTGGGTTCACTTTCACACCATATAGAATTTGACCCCTAAATTTTAAATTTTTGTAACTCCTACCTATTTTACTAGCCATTGTGAGCTGAATTGGAATGCATATTTGAATGAATTATTCTTATGTCTTATTATTTAATGTATTCAATGTACAATTAATTCATGATTTGGAATCAATTATCATCAAAAAATCCTAAACAATACAAGGAGAATTATTCTAGGAACATTTGATATTAAGGTAAAAAGAGCATTATTTTTGCATCAAAATTATTTTACACATTTGTATGTGGCGATGTTGTCTTTAATCTTCATTCACCATAGTTAATCTACTATAATCATATGGATCATATGAGAACATGACTTTCGTGATTCAATGATGTCTGTAAGATATTTTTCAATGTTGTCAATCCTTTAGAAAGAGGACAACAATTTAAAAATTAGGCTACATTAGATAGATTGATCCCACAAATTAGAGAACATTTACGTATATAAATTAATATTATAGAATGTTTTTATAAGAGAATTAAAAAATTTATTGAATCATAACAACATTACAAAGTCAGAAGAAAGAAGCCACAAGGGGCCCAACAAAACAAGAATTAATTCACACCCAAGAAGCATCTCATATCCTCCGCAACCCACTCCTCAAGAATAGGGGTCATGTCATTAGGAAGATTGCCCCAACCATCCACATACCAAGAATCAGTCCTCTCTGACGCCCATCTAGCCAATCCATCAGCCACCCTATTCCACTCTCATGGAATATGACGGAAAACAATGGACTCCAGAGAAGAGCACATAGAAATAATCTGCTTGACAACCACAACAAGCTGCCAATTCATATCCTCCAACTGTCGCTTATGCAACATATCAATAACCACCTAAGAATCAGACTCACAAACGATCCGCCGCCACCCAAGGCCAACCGCATGCTCAATCGCCATAAGGATAGCACTAGCCTCCATAAGATTATTGGTATGCAAACCACGATACATAGAAAAGAAAAACACCACCACTCCCAAGCTGTCTCTACCAATACCACCAACTCCAGCATGCCCAGGATTACCCCTAGATGACCCATCTGTATTGATTTTTAGCTCCCCTAGAGCAGGCGGACACCAGAAGCCATCACGAGCCACCCTCTCACGCCCACGCCTACGATGCACACTGCCCAAATTTCTCCTATCCCCAACAACAAGACCTAGGGAATTAACAACACCCAAGTCCCTGGGATCAACTGGGACAGACAAATCACACTTTGCAGACAAAGTCTCCTGTAGAGCCCCAAGAATCCACTTCCAAAGTTGCTCCAAGATTAATTTTTAATCCAAGAAAATTCATCTGTTGCGCTCCAACCAAAGATGCCAAACAATCAAACTAGGGCCAATGCTCCAAGCAATTTTAAGAAAAGAGGTTTTGGCAGGAGATGATCCCTGTCTCCTCCAAAAATCATCCAAGGCAGAGACATGGCAACACGGTAAGCTCCAGAGATTCCACCAATGATGCCAGATATCCTTAGCAAAGGAACACTGAAAAAAGAGATGTGAGAGGAATTCTTCATGCTGACCACACAAAACACACATGGAAGGGCCCTGGAACCCCCGTTTCCAAAGATTGTCCCAAGTAAGACACTTACCTTGGACAACGAGCCAAGAGAAAAAATTACACTTAGGCCAAGCAAATTTATTCCAAACATGCTTCCACCAAGGAACCTCAGAGCTCCCAAAGACCTGTTTATCCAAAGCCTGATAACCAAAGGCAACCGAAAATTTACCTCACAAATCTGGACCCCAAGCAAGCACATCTCTCCCAAGAAGAGAGTTGCAGGCGCGATCCGAAAGAATCTTAGCAAGCACTTGACGATCCTCCAAAATCCCCCCAAGAGGCCAATCTTGAGGGTCCTTCCACTTGGACATAGTAATTTGACTCAAAGAATGCTGAGTTTTGAAGTCAGCCACATGACACCAACCCGCTTCCTCAAAAATCTGGCACAAGTCCTGAAGGTGGGGATGAGAAGACAAAATAGGGGGATGTCCATCCCAAGAATCATGCCAGAAAAGAGCTTCCCGACCCCCATTACAAATCCAAAAAAGGCCTTGTTTCACAAGCTTGGCACCCCGTTTGAGGGTACTCCAGATCATAGAACCTCTCCCCTCCAGATTGAATCTTACGACCTCCATGCTTTCCACCGCACCCAAATATTTGAGGGTAAGAATTTTAGCCCACCACATATGTTGCTGAGAACACCAGCGCCAATACAACTTAGCAGCCAAGGCCTGCCCATTCAAATCAGTCCGTCGTAGACCAAGACCCCCCTCCTGTTTCGGCCTACAGACAACATCCCATTTCACCAAGCTCCACTTTCTATGAAGAAGGTTGCCAGACCACAGGAACTGACAAGACAGTCTCTCGAAATCTTGAATAAAACTTGATGGAGCAGAAAGAACAAAGCACTTATAAAGAGGGAGAGCCTGGATCACAGACTTAAGAAGAGTCACTCTTCCAGCTGAAGAAAGCCACCTGCAAGTCCAATGGCTGACCAAACTTCGAAACTTGTCAAGAGTCTCTTGCCAAAACCTTTTAGGGAGAGAACGAATGGCAAGAGGGATTCCAAGATAGAGAAAAGGAAGCGAACTGATCTGGAAATGAAGAATACCTGCTAATCTCCTTTGGATACCCTTAGGAGTATGGAAGAAGTAAATGAGAGACTTCCCCTCATTAATGCGCTGCCCAGAGGCTGCCAAGTAGCTGTCCAAAACATTGCGCCAGTTCAAAGCCTCCTCAACCCTTGCCCTACCCATCAAGGCAGTATCATCAACAAATTGAAGATGAGTCTGAGGGGGAAGATCATTTCCCCAATTCCAACCCTGAATCAAGCCACTTGCTACCTGAGCACGAATAAGCCTTCCCAATCCTTCCGCAAGTAGGATGAATAAGTAGGGAACAAAGGATCTCCTTGTCTGAGGCCTCTAGAAGCACCAAACAACTCAGTGGGCTCACCATTGAGAAGCACTAAGAAGGAGGAAGAAGTAACACAACTCCTAACCCATTCAATCCAATCACTAGCAAAGCCAAAAGCTCCAAGAATCTTGAATAGAAAGCTCCATTTAATGCGATCATATGCTTTTGCCATGTCAACTTGATAAACATAGATTTTTCTTTTGAGGATTCCATAGAATGGATGGTCTCAGCTGCAATCACAACACCATCCATGATCTGTCTGCCAGCAACAAAACCCCCCTGCTCCTCAGAGATTAACTCACCAAGCCAAGGTTTCAGCCTTTCAGCAATCAACTTAGTAATAATCTTATAAACAACATTACATAATGCAATAGGCCGAAAAAGATCCAAAGAATTAGCCCCCTCCTTCTTTGGAATGAGAGCTAAAAAAGTTGCATTCAGAGACTTCAACATTTTTTTATTCATGAAAGATTTCTTAACAACCTCTAAGAGGTCCAACTTAACCACCTCCCAAAACTCCTAAAAGAATTCAACAGGGAATCCATCAGGCCCCGGTGCTTTACCTTTCTTCATCTGGAACACAACGTTCTCAAGCTCCAACAAGGTAATAGGAGAAAGCAATGATTCATTCATTTCATTAGACACTAGTTGCGGGATACAATTCAAAATCCTTGTTTCAGCCTCCTCAGTTGGAGGCGAATCCTCAGAAAATAATGAAGAGAAATACCGAATGCATTCCGCAGAGATAGAAGCAAAAGAGGACAAAATTTCCCCATCAGACAACACAAGAGAAGAAATAACATTACCTTGCCTCCGGTCTTTAACTGAGTTGTGAAAAAAAGAAGTATTCCTATCACCAGCCTAGAGCCATTCAATACGAGACTTTTGTTTCCAAAAATGTATTCTCTTAACTCCCATTCCTCTACCTCTTTTGTTGCAGTAATCTCTGACAAACTCAACTCTTCCGTTAGGCCTTGATCATGAATCTGCCTGGTGATTAAGTCCAAGTTATCCTGAGCCTTCTATTTTTCATGAAACAAATTACCAAAATGTTGCCTATTCCATCTTTTCAACTTATATTTGATGTACTGTAACATCTTTGAGAATGAGTACATAGCAGTGCCATAAGCTGGCTTCCCAAGATCCCACCAGCCAGAAATCATATCATGAAGAGACTCATCCCAGAGCCACATGAGTTGGAACTTGAAAGTCTGTCTAGCACATTGTTGAGGCACAACAACCACAAGCTTAATTGGCCAATGGTCGGAGCCTCGACAATCCAATATTTCAGAGCTAATCATCCACCTATCCCCCATCCAAAAACTAGACACCAAAAATCTATCTAGTCTTTCAGAAATAGCAGCCTCTCCAGTTCTCCTATTATTCCATGTGAAGACTCCATTAGTTGGTTTGACATCAACTAACCTCAAAAGAGCCATATTATCCTGCAAGAGCCTAGAGGAAGGCTCCAAAGGAGCACTACCTCCTCTCTTCTCTTCTAAAGAAATGACAACATTAAAATCACCAGCTAGGATCCAAGGCAGGTAAGGATCCAAAGACCTCACATGTCTAACATGATCCCACAGTTGTGCTTTACCTTGGAAATCAGTCGGAGCATAAATATTAGAGAGAATAACTTTCTCCCCTGACTCTAAATGAGAAGCAACACAAGAAATTGAACTCTTACAGGAGATCCACCAAAGAGGACTAACCTTTCGAGGATCCCAGAAACAAGCCGTGCCACCAGAATTACCCAAAGCACCCACACATTGACATTGGCCATGACCCCAAATCCTAGGAGCCACACTTAACATACTATCCACTGATAACTTAGTTTCCTGCAAGAAAATCACATCCGGAGAATGAATGCGAATCAAATCTCGAATAGCCTTTTGTCGAGGGATGCTATTCATACCCCTCACATTCCAAGAAAGAACTATCATCATGGGGTTGGGAAAAGTGAGCATCAATAGTCTTCACCAAACCAGCCTCAACCAATGTCTCTCCAGCAAGCTTCACCTTTTCTTGGTCCTTTTTGCGACCAACCTTAACTGATTTCTCAGGAATCCCTTTCTTAAAAGATTTTTGCTGCACACCCAGAATAGAGGAAGAAGGTTTAAACTTACCTAAATCAGGGCTATCCCGAGCCTCCAAGGAGACCTTACCAGCACCAGAGGGGCCACCAGAATCAACAACCCCCCCATCCCCTGCACCAAGAGCTAGAGCGGAAGGACCTAGATCAGACACCATCTGAGGATCCTAGTCACCAAGCTGATCCACTCCAGGTATCACCGAAGGCTGTACCTCAACCAACTCCTTAGAACCAGAGCCATCCACCGTTTGCATGTCAGCTGTAAACCCTTCCTCTTGAACTAACTCATCCAAAGCATAAATCTATTGAAAGTCTCCCCTTCCTGTCTATCCTGGAAAGGCCTCTTTTGGCCCCGTCCATGATTACGAGGTTTAACTGGAACAAAACCATCTTTGTCCGCTGCCATTCCCTGCATAGGATCCTTACCCTTTTCCACCCTCAGATTAGATTGGGAACCCGCATTATTTGCACCTCCCGCACCAAAAGCCCGAGGACACCTCCGCTGCAGATGCCCATATTCATGGCATAACCGACAGCGAAAAGGAAACATTTCATAATCCAAAGGCTAAGTCCAGGAATTAGAGCCAATAGTCAAATCAATAGAATCGGGCAGAGGTTGACTCAGATCAATCTCGACACAAACCCTCGCATAAGAAAAGATCCTCTTATCTAAAGTATGTTGAGAAGGACCAATAGGCTTACCCAACAATAAAGCAATTGATTGTAATATATCAGTTCTCCAACATTCAAGCGGTAGCCGAGGAAGGCGAACCCAAACCGGAACCCTAGAAGGCAACTCTTCCGCCGAATTAAAGCCAGCATGCCATGGTTTTATGAAAATACCTACTTGATTATAAAAATAAGGCCCCCCTTCAAATGCCCTATTTCGATCAGCAATGCACGAGAAATCTACCAAAAAGAAATTGTTTGCAGCCAACAGAACATCAAAGTCACCCTCTGGAGACCATGTCTTGCGGATCCAAGTGTCCAAGAAAGAAAGAGAAACCCTCATCCCCATAAACTTACAAATCAAAACATGCTTACTGTAGTAATCCAGATCTTCAGCTACCGCCTCTGATTGAATCACCAACACAGGACGAACTTGCGCCCTTTCCAGACATCCATTTATCTTATGCATTTTAAAGGTACTAGATTTTGTCAAACCCTCTCCAGACGAAGCCCCACCACCAACCTCCGCCATAGGAATATCTCCCTTCACCTCACTAATCGATGCATTCCTTGCCATTCAAACCCCAGCCAACAGAGAAATCAAAAGGATCAAACTTAAGAGAAAGAGGTCGATGACAATAGACAACCCAGCCCACACCAGAAACCCCGGTAGTGCACCAAAACCCCACGAGCTGCCTTAGCATGAAGAGGCAAAAGAGCACCCACAGGCCCCACCCACACAGCCCAGGACTTCCCACCCACTTAGCCACCGGCTCTGAGCCACCGGGCTAGGGGAAGCCAAATGCCCTATGCGTCACTTTTAAAGCAATTATTAATTAAGTTTAGAATTATAATATAATTTCAATTCAAACATTTATTATTATTTTATAAAATTATTTTTTAAATTTCAAAATATTATTATTATATTATAATTATTTTTTATATATTTTTTAATCCTAAAATTGAATAATTATAGATTGAAAAATCTATATAATTTAAAATCTAATTAAATATTAAATCTCACTTTAATTAATTTTATTTATTCTAATTAATTCAATTCTAATTTTTGGGTGGTGGGCCTACCTTGGTTGGCTAAAGCATCCTCTTGAGGTCATGAGGTCTAGTCTCCCATCATCCTAATTTAATACTTAATTATTATTATTTTAATCTAGTAGTTTTAATAATTAAAATAATTGATTATAAATTATGATTTATGTCATCTATAATTTATCAAAAATTAAAAATTCTAAAACATTATAAATAATGAATTCAACTATTCAATAATTATTATATTAATAGTAATAATAATTAAAATATGTAACTATTAATAATTTAAATTTAAATTATAGATATTACATAAGTTTAAATAATTTAAAATTTTAATATTAACTTTTAAATTTTATATTATAAGATTATATAAATAATTTATAATAAAAATATATATTTTAAATAATTTTAATTTTAAAGAAATTTATATTTTTTACTTTTATTTTTTTTAGAATAATAATTATATGATTTGTATACAATAAAAATATTTTAATAATATTCTTAACACAAATTATTAATTGAAGTAGAAATGAAACACCATGCAATGAGATGAGAATACATCATGTACGAAGGAGCAATATATATTAAGAAGAAGATTACAAAAAGATGAGCATTTAGACCAATTTAATGAGATAGAAAGACAACAAATACAAGTACACAATTGTGAATTAGTTGAAAGACATTTTCAATCTCATGGGAATACAAAGGGTAAATTTGAAGGAATGAATTCAATTACATTAGATCGTGTGTTACAAACACCAGATAATAGAGTTCAAGATGCAATGAATGGGCATGTCACCCGGGGGATCATGGTCATAGCAAAAGTGGCAATATTTGTAGGGTATGTGGTGTGACTTTTTTCACCCAAAATTAATGAAACAAAAAGGGTTTTAGAGGAGATTCTCAGCTTTCCAAAATATAAATTATGATTTAATTTCAGATTTAATAAATAATTATTATTCATTTTCTATTAAATTACGACTAAAGTCGATCAATAGAGGTGATTGAAACATCTATAACTTTCATGGTATCATATTTTTTGAATCAAAACATCGTCACATTCTATACTTCACATACTATAGGATTAAAAATTAAATTTCATGAAGTTTTGACCAAGTTAAGATTGGTCCGGAATGAGGCTGATTTTTTATATTTTCTAAAAGTTGTAATAAAATTCATAATTAATTATTTGCTTGGAAAAAAATTAAAAATATGCATCCACATCAGGACATGGAGTCCACTCTACTTATATATAAAATCTTACAAAAAGAAAAATATTATCATTTTATTATGGTTAGGGTGGTCAGAGACGGACACCTACTTCTTATTTTTCCGAAATTTAAGGTACCTCTTGCATTGAAATTTCAAATTTTCACCAATAGATTTTATTTTATTTTAAAATAAACCTAGTATTTTAAAAGAAATTACATTCAATTTTCTAAGGTCCTATTGATACATATTTTGAAATAATATAAGGTAACTTATTCAAATATTTGCGATCAAGTTGCTAACTTTCTTGATTTTTTCTGAATTTTTACAACATACTTAAGGGCTGTTTTGCATGATGATCACATACCCAAATGTTGAAACTAAAATCGTATGTGGAAATATCGTTGAAACTAAAAATCATGTAGGAAATAATATTTCACAAGAGGAGTTAACCTCTCAATTGAGAAGATGAAGACAACTAGAAAGAACACAAAATGATAGAGATTTAGGTACACGCAATAACAATAGAAATATAAAAATTGATTTGAAAGATTTACGAATGATATTTCAACATGGTCTATATAAACTTGTGACGCCAAGAATGTGTTACATTTGTCAATAAAGTTACCCTACAATGAAGGTTGTATGAGCTCTTGAGGGCCCAATTAGCAATAGATGTCGACAAGAGAAACATGAACATCGATTTTTGACATTAAATAATGTAAATCTTATTCCACAACCACTAGAACTTGCAAACTTAACACAAATTAAGGAAATGTTGATGGCACGTGTAAATCCAATACTTCAAGTCACACATGCAACTAGAGGTCAGTATAAATATAAAGGACATATGTCACACATGCAAAAAAAAACACTTGATATTATTATGTCACATTATTATCAAGCTAAAAATATCATGCCACTATGCATGATAATCCAAGGAACAACTGGAATAGGTAAATTATATCTAATTCATGCAATTCATCAATCTCTTCAAGATTCATCAACACCACAACTTTCTCCCCTATTATTACTAGCACCAACTAGAGTTGTTGATTTTAACATTGGTACATCGACAATTCATTCAACATTAAGAATTCCACTTACAGATTTTGTTGAATTAGAAGGCGCAAGGCTCACAACTTTCCAAGAAAAACTACAACATCTAAAATACATATTGATTGATGAAATGAGTTTTATTGGACAAAAATTGCTTACAAATATTGATTCAAGACTTTCCAGAAAAATCAAACTTGAGTTTTGGAGGAAGATCAATCATTTTGGTAGGAAAATTGGGACAACTACCTCCTGTTGATGAAAAACCACCTTATGATAATAATTTACATGCAAAATTTCTATGGGAAGAATTTAAGATGGTTGTTATTTTGGATAAGGTATTTAGACAAGAAGGTGAAGGTGAGGAACAACAAAGGTTTCACCAACTACTCACAAATATTAGAGATGCACATCCAACAATTGATGACTGAAAATTATTGATGACAAGAAGAGATGTTTCATTACATAAAATAGTTCAGGAAGATTTTGATAATAGTATGCATCTATTTGCAACAAATGATACTGTATATAACCATAATAGGAAAAAATTGCATTCATTAAGAAGACCAGTAGCCCACATAGCGCATTGCAACTAAAGAAGGTAGTACTAATCCTGGAGAAGGAGGTCAAAAAGATGGATTAGATGTTGAATTATTAATTGTGAAGGATGTAAGAGTCATGTTAACCTCTAATCTATGGTAGAAGTAGGCCTTGTAAATGGAGCCTTGGAATACATTTGAGATATTATATATAAACCTAGAAATGCCCCACCAAATCCACCAACATATGTTATGGTTCAATTTGATAATTACTTAGGAATTCCATTTGAAGATGCATCTCCAAATATAGTTCCAATTCGTCAATAAAAAGGGGGGCGCACGTCAATTGTCATTATGATTAGCTTGGGCACTAACAATCCACAAATCACAAGGATTGACTCTTTCAAAGGAAACAACAGATATAGGATCAAGAGAAAGAGTAGGATTAACTTTTGTTGCTATTTCACGCATTAAATCCTTGGATGGACTCAGAATCTCACCACCATTTTCATACGATCACTATGAAAAAATGAAAATAGGGAAGCAACTCACCAAAAGGAGAGTTGAGGAAGAAATACTCAAATCTTTGGAAGCACAATAATTTTTTTTCATGTATACATTATTGGATATCATTCTTCTATTAAACTCTATTGATATAGCTTGAAGATTTTTTTTTGGTTTAATGTGAAATATCTCATTCAATAATTGCAAAGGATAAAAATATTTTTTTCAAACACCATAAAAACATGCTAAAATAATACTTTACATATTGCACTGCGGATGCTACTAGCTTAGATATCTTAAATACATTTATCTAAAATACGCCAAAAGATAACACTCTCGAGGTGCCTATCTATTCTCAAAAACAATTAAACTATAGGCGCCTCGAAAGTGATAGCTCTTGGTGTATTTTAGATAGATGTATTTAAGATATCTAAGCTAGTTTAATAATATTCTCAACACAAATTATAGAATATTTTAAATGTTAATTAGTCAAATTTGTATATTAAAATATAGTATGGTATTGATATGTAGACAAGTGGAAAGTAGTATAGGTTTGATATGTGCAACAAACAATCTCTCTCTATATCTATAATTTTAATAACTTTTAGCAATCCTCGTACAGAAGCAAAGCCAGTCAATGCTATACAAGTTTATATTGAGCCAAATTCTCATTTATCAGGAGGATTTAATGAAAGAAGATATGAACAGGATGTGTTACAAGGTTGTTTTAGCAAAGTTGATGTCTTCTACTTCCTGTCTTTCGGGTATTTTTAAAAATTTTTTGGGGGTTGTTTCCACTGCTTACACGGATCTTCGTAATTTCATAGCAGATTGGACCCACATTAGAAATATGAAGACAGGAAATATAAAATTTATTATATATTTTTTTTAAATTGAAAAAAATTAAATAAAAAATTACATTCTGTATCAAAACAGCTATAAAAAACTCGATGAAACGAGGCCTGTAGCAGCAAAGGAGCAGCTACAGAACCTTAACAAAATACAATACAGCAACATAAAGGCAGCAGATAATGTAAAATTTTATTATGTTCTTGAAGACCCGTTACCCTAGAAATGTGGCATTAAACCCTAATAAAGAGAAACGTGTGCCACCATCAAGTGCTGGCAGCTCACACGTGCGCAACAGCAAAGGAATCTTACACTTGTGATGTCTCAATATTTGCAGTTATCTAATGGTGGGCTCTCCTTCCAAAAAAACCCGAAAAACTTTTTGGCAGGCCGAAATTTGATGGTTTACGTGATCTTTTTTGCATTTTAGATCGAAAACTTTGATTTGCTATATTTTGCATTTTAGATCTATACTACAACTTAAAATTTTATTAGACCGTACAATTTGACTTGCTATATTTTTATATAACAAATACCACACTTTAAATTATTATCAAATCATAAAAAATTATTATAAACACACACACATATATATAATATTTATTATAATTCAAATTTAAAAATATTTTTTACAATAAATTTGAGATTTTGTCATTTTTACTAACAGTTATCATTACTTTGGTGTCGCTTCATGCAGCACAAGTATTTGGACAGGTGCCCATCAAGAATTTTTACAGTCTCTAATCCACCCACTGGACCAGCAATGTGGAATTTTATGATTTCATGTAGAAAAGTCATTTTACCACATTTAACTTGAGAGGTGAATGATGGCAAGGAGGCGTTACTTTGGAAAGATTCCTGGAATAAATTCCCGATCTTGAATGCCTTACACAATTTTGAAAGCATGGAAAGTCTGTTGTCACAAAGTTGGGGGATAAAGGTAGTAGATTATGTACAACATGTGGACGAAATAACTAGAAGAGTTTTCTGGAAGGACTTTTCAAATATGATGATAGATAATGGGCACAAAAGTAGAATTCAAGCTATTCTTCAAGAAAGAATTGTTTACTTTTCATCATCATTAGATAGGTTAATATGGTCAAAAGGTAAATCTGGCTGTTATACAGTAAAAGAGGGGTAGAAAACAGTCTCTCAAGTTGATTTCCAAGTATGTTTTCAAAGAGCTTATAAATTTTGTTGGAATTTAGAAGTCTTGTCAAAAGCTGGTTGTTTTTCATGGTTAGCTATAAAAACCAAAATCCTAATGAGTGATAAGCTTGCAAAATTAAAAATAGTTGAACCTTTTAAATGTGTTCTTTGTGAACAAGAGCTTGAAGATATTAATCACTTATTTTTACTATGTCCAATAGCTCAAGTTTGCTGGATGTTTGTAGTAAATAAGATGAATTGGCAATCATCTTTCCTTGATACTATTTGGAAGCTATTCTCTAGCTGGCCAAATATTTACAACAACTCCTTTTTTGCTAGCATCTGGTGTATTATTCCATCTTCAGTTCTTTGGGCCATTTGGTGGGCTAGAAAAAAGTGCATCTTCAAAAAAGAAAAACTCAAAATTAATCAATTATTGCTCTTACTAGAGCGCTCTATTTCTGAAACAGTAAATGGGTATGTCCAAAAATCAAAACAAATTGGATCAGTCTTTATTGATTGGGACTCAAAGTTAATGTCATCTTGGCCACTGTTGCTACTACCTTTTAAAGGGAGCAATCATCAACCAGGTAAACAATTAAATAGATCTACTATAACTTGGAAGCCCCCACCCCAAGGTACGCTCAAGTTGAATATAGAAGGAGCGTCACAGGGAAATCCAGGTATATCTAGTGCTAGGGTGATTATAAGGGATTACAAAGGGTTAATGCTATGCGCTAAGTCATTCAAGTTGAAAATTGGTTCTAACAATGTAGCTGAGGCTCATGCGCTATTGCAAGGATTAAAATCGGTGCACATCCTCAAGCTTCCTAAGATCCAAATAGAAGGAGACTCTCTGATCTTGCTGAATTCTTGTCATGATCATAATATTGTTAATTGGAAGTTGGGATATATAGTGAAACAGATATGGGCAATGCTTGACAAGTTAGGTCATTATGAAATTCTCCATACCTATAGAGAAGGCAATATGGTGGAAGACCTTTTGGCTAATGTAGGGTGCAATAAAGTAGAAGATGAAATTACGCATACAGCTATGTTGGGTAAAATGCATCCACAACTAGAACAACTATTGTCAAAAGAGGAAAAATAATAGAGGCCTTAAGGTTTAGCACTTATCTGCTAAATCATGGATACTAAAGAAGAATGGGGTCAAATTGAAGCAAGTTTATTGGTTTTCATATTTGACAGTTGTATTAACACATTCTTGAGAGCAAAGTGCATTTTTGTCAGTTGTATCAACTCATTCCTAAGTAAAGTGATGTGTAAGGTAAAGTAATTGGGGATTTCTCCTATAAAGCTTCTAAGGCTTGTTGTTTGTTGTTTTGAGAAGCAATTGCCAAGTGTCAAAAAATATAGACAGTTGTGATGATTCATGAGGTTAGTTGTGTTGTCTCAAGCCGACAAAGCTTCACATGGTGTTAATGCATTAACGCATGTCAAAGAGTGTGGATAAATTAAGCTAACTTTGTAGAAATCCAAATCACATGTGTTAAATATTAGGACAGTACTCATGACATCAGTTAGGTACAGTGGGTATCAGCCCATGTCATAACTTGCTAATCTATGGGAGATAATCTGTACAATGAGGTACCATTGCTAGTAATGTCAAGTTTGAGTGAATTCTTTGGCATGCAGTTGAGTTTTAGGTGACTTGAGTGAAGTTGGGTTCAAAATTTGTCTTCCAAGGTTCAAATTAAGGTGTACAAAATATGCTTTTGAGTATTCCTTAAGGCAGCCAAAATCCACGTTGTAATCCTCATGATGTAAGCTTCGCACTATTTTGATCTAACATTGTGTGTCCTATGCAGGCTACAGGTGTCAAGATATATGGATCCACACATTGTCTCAAAATGTGCAATCTAGGAGTGTGATTTAATCATGTTGTATACCATCTTCTATGAACTATTTTTGAAAATCTAAAGGAGGCATGTCTAAATTTAGAGACTGTTTATGCAGTCGTTCCGCATTGCTAAGTGTGGTTTATAGTATGTACTTTATCAAAATCCAGTTAGCACCTATCCAAAGTGTTCCATGCAATAATTCCTTTGGTATGAGAGTACACTTTGTACAAGCTTTGATAAGATACTTCCTAAAAGGAATTTTCAGCTTGGCTACGAGAAATAAATTCAAGGGAATGATGCTCAATTTTACACAAACGAAATTGTTGTCTATGTGAAGGGTTTGGAGAATAGTGTTTATGATTCCAAAAAACAGTTCCAATAGTGGTGAACTTAGAGTTTTGAAGCTCTATTGTGCAAAGTGTATGAGGAGGCAAATGGAATTCTATCCACAAAACTACAGAATTTTCATTCCTGTCAACGATTGGGAGCTGTTGATCTCAAAAGAAATAGGTGATGTTGAACTTCAATTGGTTTTCAAAGGACATTGTGCAACTTTCATCAAGCATATTAAGAGGGTTATTGGCAAACAAATTTTGGAGCCAGAGGCGAAGAGTTTAATCTATCCATCTCAATTCCTTTATGTGTTCATATCCAATTTGTTGGACTTGCTTCAAGATGTTAGGCTTGTGGAATCTGTCACTAACAAAGTTGTGAATGAAGAGTTTTTGCCAAACGGTGTCCTCTCCAAAGCCTATCAAAGGTATGATCTGTGGAAGGAACAGGGTTACATAGGAGGTTTGTTTCCCAGGCACTTTTTACTTCATTGAACAACATTTCCCAAGTTGTTTGTTGCAATAAACAAATCCCTTTCCCAACAAAACTCTAGCCTCATGTTGAATGC